>JAWDGP010006946.1:20000-135000 GCA_033675545.1 Elysia crispata
CTCTGGCAAGGGTGGGAATTTCTACCGATAGTTATGGATCTAGTTTAGCCGCAATGCGCCTCCTAAGAAAGCATCCCACGGGATGAGTTATTCTTGAAGCTGCAGGAAGCTCCGAATGACTTGAATCTTCTCTAAAATTCTTCCCAGGCGGTCTTAGTATAAGCCAAACACCTGAATCTCAGCATTTTCAGCCATCTCGGGCAAGAAAGTTCTAAATGTAGAGAAAGGATATAAGACTAAAAAATATTTGCCCTCAAAATTTGGGACTGGCTCTACACAAAATCTCTTTCGTTATCGCTCAACCGCAAATTTTTACCAAATGTATTAAAAATCCTTTCAAGCAAAGGACAGCCTTTCCTTATATACTGCACGTAATTTCTGTCAGTAAAACCCATTTCAGCTGAAACATCTGAGGGGCGATACAGTCTGAACCTTATTTTTTCAGATTGTTTAAAACCAGCGGTGACATCGCACTTTTTTTTTCTATCGTATTTTACTATGGAACTTGTAAAAGGAAAATCCTTTCCACCTTCAGATATGCAGAGTGGGGTTAAAATTCAACATCTCAGTACCAACCTTTAAATGACGTCTTCCCCATGAACTTTGAGACAGACGGGTCATCTGAATGTGTTTCTGCTGAGGATTGAAATTATGGTTTAAATAACTATTCCTTCTTTGGACGCTGCATGATATTATTTTTCTTATTTTTTGATTATTGTTTAAAAAGCTAATTCATGTAGATCAGAGAGAGAGAGAGAGAGAGAGAGAGAGAGAGAGAGGGGGAGGTGTTAATATCCCTTTTCTTTTTAATTTGCGCTTTAAAAAATAATTAATGAAATTCGAAAAATAAAATATTATTTCCTGTAATTCAGCGATCACGCACAAGTTTGTTTTTTTTAATTGAAACATTTCCTCACTTGAAAAAAAAAAAAACAACAAAAAACCCAACAAACTAATAGAATGCCACACCTAAACTTAGATCACCGGAACATTACCTGTGCCGTGCCAAGGAACTGGAAACATTCTCAAAGCAGCTCTTACCCTTCCACGCTTTTTCAATATTTTTATGAACTTTGGCTTATTTTTACCAGCCCTTTATCTCTCTCTCTCTCTCTCTCTCTCTCTCTCTCTCTCTCTCTCTCTCTCTCTCTCTCTCTCTCTCTCTCTCTCTCTCTCTCTCTCTCTCTCTCTCTCTCTCTTCTTTCCTTTTTCTTTATTTCTGTTTATGCTTCTATCCGGTCCCTCCCGCTGTTTTTTTTTCCTTACCTACCTTTCTTTTAGCATTCACTCTTGCTGAAGTTTTATGTTTTTCCATATCTGCAATAGTCTATCAGCCTTTATACCCTCTCATATTGAAACTACAAATCCTCTTTCGAAAAAATAATCATTGATGAGAGAAATAGATAGAAGGATTATGATGAGAAATACTCAGGTAGATATGAGCCAAATGCTCAAACATATCAAAATACAGGCACACTCAAATGATGGTAAGGTAAAGGAAACCATCCTAGCTTAAAGTTGAAACGGACAGGAACCGGGGAAAATAATGTTAAGAAAAATGCCTCAAAATTAAATGAATATTCGGCAACACAGAAGGACAGAAGGACCAATAAGAATGAGGATTATCAATCGCAACGATATTTCAAAGGTAGAATATAAACAGAAAATAAGTATGATTATTGATGATAACAGAAAATAGAAAAGAGTCACGGCTAATGCAGAGAAAGTACGCGGAAGGGACCAAAGTTCTCAGAGAATCTTTACCATTAGTCAAAATAAAACCTAATAAGATAACTGCCAAAGAATTTGTGGGATTGTCCATTTAATGATAATTTTGAGCCAGCTTTCTAAATGTGTCACAAAAGAGCAAAGGCTATAATATCTAAGAGAGAACTGGCGAGAAGAAAGATAGATGGGTTTGGAGTAGGGAAAAAAGGCAGTAACTTCAATGTGAATAACATTGCTAAAACCATTCGGCGCTGTATTTGTTGAGAAGACAAGACGAAATAATTAGAAGTTAAATCAATCTGATTAGAACGTAAGCGACCCAAGTTATTCCAGAGAAAAGGTTAGCAGAGGCACGTCAGATGAGGCTCGGCCTCATTAGAGTGTCACGAGGTGCGAAGTCAAATACTTGAAGAAAAAGAAGACGGAGTTCTTGGAGGACTTCCAACCGTCCAGCTCTCTAGTGAGAATCTTGCTTCGAGGGTATTAGGGTATTTTTGAATTACATTGAGTCAAAGACAATTGTATTATGTAACTCTCCTAAGCTCTCTACTTCAAGCAAATTTTTAACAAGTCTTACTTTTTGACTGTGAATATCTATCCACTCATAATTGTTTTGAAAACCATCTAAAAGTGTGTTCATTCTAAATATATTCACAACAAACCCTATCGGTTTCAAATTGTTATCATCGCAAATCCGTCCAAATAACATTTTCAGTGCAATAACTGCATATTCTAAATGTCTACACTTCAATGTATGCTTAATTTATAATTAATTGTTTCAATGCCTTTAAGCAATTTTCGTTAACTCTAAACGTCTTCATCACGTCTGCTTATTTTTATAGCCTTTACAGCTTTTGAATTTATTCTAAACGTCATTGGCTCAATGCTCTTTTAATTGTAGTCACCATCAGAAAAGTCTCATCAATGGCATGCCAGTTTGGAGAACAGGCAGAGATATCAGCTTCCACTTCCCTAACCCGCGTTAAGCAGGACTCTTCTTAGCCTTGTTCATCGCTCGAGTTTCGTTCTCGCCATATTCTCTTTCCACTCCTTGTCTTCCCTTTATCGTCACTTCTGATGAACATCTTGGGAATGTAAATATGTGAAGCAATAATTCCAAGAAAGAATCCAATTGTATTGATTCCCATCCCTACCAGACGTCCGGAGTGGGCGTGGCCGACGAGTGCATGACAGTGTTCGAGGAGGTGAAGATGAAGCACAAGTGGCTCTACATCATCTTCAGGATAAGTGACGATCTCAGCCACATCATCGTCGAGGAAAAGGCTGGACATGGTGAGAAAATGATTCTTTTGTGTGTATGTGTTTGCCTTTACGGCGAGACATTATGGCTCTTAGAATTTTATCGTTTATGACAACTCTAAGTGGTGTTGCGCCCCTAAGAACCCTGAGTCTTATTATATAGAGATAGTTTTACTGGATACTTTTTGACAATTATTTTGATACAAAATGTTAAGAATTTGCAATATATATGTCAAAAAAAATGTGACTATTTACAAACTCAATGTAGACCCCTATCTTTAAAACATTCCCAAATATATGGGAGAACAAACTCAATCTTATATTTTCTGATTATTGACATGCCTCTTTCCATTGGGATTTGATTACTACAACGCACGCGTACAAACTTTTCTTTTCAAGAGATAGCGTAAAGATTATTAATTTTCTTAAATTAAATAAACAGATTTTGAACACAAACACAAAATCTGGTTTAATGGGTTGGTTTGGAACTGTCTTTGATAATCAAAGAAAATGGAGAACACTCGACAAATGACTTTGTTGACGTAGACACCCGAGACCCAGAACAAACCCGCTTATATATAATTTAAGTCGTTCTCAGTGTTTTTCTGTTTTCTAAAAAGAGGGTTGCGGTCTGGGACTTGGTTTATTATACTTGAAACCAATGACGGTGAACGCTGGGTAGTCACCGTTCAGGATATTGGAGCTTGGTCTATCTATACGATTTTTGATGTAGCTAGTCAAGGAAAGTGGAAATGTATTTGAGATATAAAAATTGTTTAACTTTATATACACTCATATGAGTTATACATAACAGAGCATCCATGCGAGGGAATATGAACTGACGTCAGCAGGATATAAATAGATGGTAAAGCAGGCTTGTATATTTTATAATCTGGTTCAAGTTACGGGACTGCTACATAAACTTAATGAAGACCTGGTTATTTTGCTCTTTTAGGCCTCTAACAAGCGTTGCCGTTAAAACAGTTTAATTGGATAAACTAAAGAATTCCTCCATCCCCTTCGCCTGTTTGTTTTTTTCTTTTGTTTGTCTGTTGGTTTGACTGACTGTCTTTATCTACCTATCGTTTCATTTATTCCTTTACCTGCCTTTCTTTCTTTCTATCTATAAATGTATCTATCCTCATACCTTTGTCATCCATACATGTACTCAGATCGAGGAATGTGAAAGAATTATGTTTTTTATCTTATGTTAACATCCGATTTTTTTTCCTTTGAAGACTGTATCAATATTTCCATAAAGGACATTTAATATTGCGGTTATCAGTAAATTTTTCATTTTATTGAAAAGAACGAGGAGAATTAGCTTGAAGTATGTAGACTAGACAAGCTAATAGTGGCTTAATATAGAGCCTAGCCAACATCCCGTAGTGGATCGTGTTGAGAAGGCTGATAAACGAAGCAATCAAACGCTGGTGTTGATTTCATTGACTCTCGAATGCTTGCACGTCAGATGGTAAGGCAGTAAAAGCAGGCTCCCTCTGATCCATACAACTAGTAGACTTCTGATGCGAGTGAATAAAAAAACCATCAATGCTCAGAATGCACAAGGCTTGTTTGTGGAAAAGTTAGAAAACTCTTAGAGGTTTCTCTCTCTCTCTCTCTCTCTCTCTCTCTCTCTCTCTCTCTCTCTCTCTCTCTCTCTCTCTCTCTCTCTCTCTCTCTCTCTCTCGCTCTCGCTCTCTCTTCGTTTATTAAGAAGAGATCGGAGTTAATATTTAAGTGTTATTATTAATTTGATTTTGTTTTATTTTATCTTTTACCTCTATCTTTACTGCTAACGTGTATCTATTTCACAGCTTGGCTATTTAGACTAGTTGTTCTGAAGTTGATTATAAGAGAGATCGAGCGAATTCAATAATATTAATTAAGTCTTTCTCGCTGATTCCTGTGTCAAGCTCGGATATCGGTATAACCAATGCTCCTTTATGATACTTTAAAATATGGGACAAGTAGAGGTTCGGACTACTCAACTTCGCTTCTGCTTCTGTGAGATATTTCATCACCAGAAACAGCCAATTTCAAAAAGTAAACACAAAAAAAAAAGTTTTGTCTTTTTTTTTTTTTTTTTTTTTTCATTTTTTGAGTATATCGCGCCAATGATGAGGCAATCTCGGAAAATTTTTTTTGGAATATCAGCGGAGGTGGAAACAGAAGCCTGAAAAGCCCCAAACCAAGTTATCTCGCTCAAAACCCATGCGCGGACGATGTCATCGATCAACAGCCAAATAACAATTTTTTAGAAGACGGTTTGGTTATCCACAAACGGGCACAAGGTGTCATCTTCTCATGCTTTGCTTTTACAACTTTTCTGAGCAATTAATTAGGATCGGATTCGCTAGATAAGATTCAGGCCGTCGCATGAGTACAAACGTTGAACTCGGTTAAACGTCAACAAACATATGTGTCAAACAACTCATTTTTTTGGGCATTATTATTTTCACTCAGAAAAAACATACAACGATTTTGTGATGCAGATGAAGAACGCGGAAGCCAAGAAACAGTGTCGCTACGGTGTGTTCGATGTCCGCTTCCTTCAGAATGATGTGCCCCAAGAGAAACTGGCTTTCTTCCTGTGGTAAGGGAGCGACGGATTCAGAACTCTTTTATAAAACCAAGCCCATTAGTTTCGTCCATATCAGCTGTAAGGATGATGCTATACTTTACTTAAAATAAGATAGTCAAATAAAGCAATTCATCTACATGCTGAGCTAATTAGATTCCTTAATACAGAATTCTAGATCAAAGGAACATAAATTCTGTCATTTTTTTTTAAAGAAAGTTCACAAAAATATATATCTTTGAATAATGATTCTTCTTTTTCTGTGATACACCTAAAACTAGAAAATCTGGTAATTTTTTTTTTTTTTTAACCGCACCAACCACGATGTCACTCAAATGGTTTGATGAATATCTTAGACAGTTATTATGTCTATAAACCATTCAGTTTTTACTTTCATGCATAGTTGCACATATCTGTAGATTTGCAGAAACTTTCTGAAATATTAAGGTCTATTTGAGTCCATGGGAAAACAGGAAGCGCATCTATATGAAAGGAAAGAAAATTGTTTGATTTCTAAATGGGTAAGCATGTACTATTTGACCTGAAAAAAAATATTTCCATTCTCTCAAGGAAGTAGTCTGCTCCAGTAGGTGCCACATGTTGGGACATTTCTGCTGGGACCGAGAGTTTTCATTAAAAGCACCGGTTATAATTTTAGAATTGCAACGATTACTTAACGCGAGTGATATACTCTCTTTTACATTTTATGTTGTTTTTATTTTTTTTCATGGCTACATTGAACACTTTTACTGAAATATGCATACATCATATGACAATATGTATGACAATCAGAATTAATTGTGTTCACCCTTTAGGAGTCCTGACTGCGCTACTGTGAAGCAGAAGATCTTGTACACAACCAGCCTGAAGGCGCTGCGCAAGAAGATGGAAGGAATAACTGCAGAAATCCAGTGCACCGATGATTCTGATCTTACTATGTCCAATATTCTAGAGAGATGCTGCAACAAGTATACGTGACCTTTCACCTCTCATGTACATACATATTCAAATGTAATAATTAAATGATTACAAGTGAAAAAAATAAACTGCTATGTTAAATAATCTCTAAAGCTTTGTTCAGGGATAGGCTACTAATTATTTGCAAATATGAGCATTGGCAAATCTTTACTGTTGACGTTGTTTTTTTTTGTCACACATTTTTCTTTGTAGGTATACAATGTGGAACGTTATTGCAGAATACCCTATTTGATATTGAGGCTTAAAAATACGATTTTTCATTACAAGAGTTACATATTTCAGATGAACCGAAGAGAGAGAGGGAAAAAAAACATGAGGCGAAAAACAATTTTAAAAAAACTCAAAATCCCGAATCCTGAATCTTCAATAAGCTCACCTTTTTTTTTTCAATCTTTAAATTGATAATAAATTTCTGTGTATGATGCAGGATTGAAAATTTAATAACTTTTAATATAATCACATGACACTTTTTTTTCACACTTCTATGCTTTACAAACACTATTACGAGTATGATGAAATCGTCCTATATCTTTCAGCCTCTTTACGAAACTTAGCGCTCGATTGTTAGACCTGTAATTGGACTGGTATCCCCACATGAATTTCGTTTTCATATGCTCTGCTGCTTAATTATCGTTTTTTGTTGTAGATATCACTTTTAACCTCATCGTCACGTGCATCATAAATATGTCGTAGACACTATTATTTATTGTTCTAATCATTGCCAGAATAAAAGAAACATTACTCTTCGAGTAACCATGTAAATTAATGATTTTCATGAAGAATTCACACCCACATCTTTAACCCATTTTGTAAATTATGTCAAATAATCAATATGCTTTCATTTGTAGTAAAGTGAATGTTATATTTAAAACCTTTGGTTAATTATTTTGGCCTTAGCGTGCGCTGAATTTCCATGAGAAGGACTTTAAAAATAACGTTGAGAAATGAAGGAGAACCATAAAAGAGATTGCAATGGCACCTGTAATCATCCCTCGCCTAACTATTAATCATGGTGTAGAATCAGGATTCGAGCGTAGAGGCTTTACCGTTGCCCACCAAAGTTCAGAAATGCTGTATAAGTAATATTATTCTCAAACTAACCAATTTTCTGCTTTGTTCAGGTACAAGAATATTAGCTCTCTGAGATTCACTGTAGAAAAAGGATGTAAATAAATTTTTAAAATATTTACACCCCATAAAGGATCAGGAGAGCCATTTTTTCATCTTCTCTCATAAATCGAACTTGTAAAAAGATTTTATGTAGATAGATCATTTTGGATCCATAGTAAATGTTATGGAGATAGATCATTTTGGATCCATAGTAAATGTTATGGAGATAGATCATTTGGATCTAAAGTAAATGGAGCTCATTTAATAAACAAGCGTTGAAAATTGTTTAAGTGTCTGGAGCGTTTTTAAGAGGTATAATCATATTAAGAAAAAGAAAATCAACCATATCGTTTATTTTGATTCTTTTATTTTGAAGACAATTATTAATTGGGGTTATACACACTTCAGATCCCTTCTGACTGCTAACTTAAACAGAGAGATGGAATCTTGATTACGTCTGTGTTTGATTTGAATACCTGTTGCACCAAGCCTCAGAACAGAAAAAGGGTCAGCAGGAGCATATCAGCAGCCTGAACTTAGAGACCCTTATCAGTTCATGCTTTATTTAAATCTTGCTTTACGTTCACTACTGGGTAGCCACTAGGTGCACTACTCCTCTTCTGCAATCCAAGATAGGATAACTAAAAGTTCTTATCTACTAGAAGTAAAAATTGGTTTGTCCTCACTTCATGTTCTTTTAAAAGCCATGCCATCGTAATTTTGGACAAAATATTGGAGGTTATGTTGACAATCGAGAAAATCTGTGATATGATTTTAATAAATGCCGCTATCAGTATTTTTCAACCAAAAACCTAGAACAATTTACTGTTTAAACGGTATAAAGCTACACACAGATACGTTTTATTTTCACAAACTAAACTAATAAGATCATTCGAAACAGAACTTTGTTGGAGTTTAAACACTAATTAATGTACAGATATTCTCAACATTAATTTGATCTAATCGATTTCCGTCGAAACAGCAGAGGATCGAACTGGAGTTGACGTAATGTGTAAGGGAGTTTCATGGAAACAACAACAATTGTATCGATTGTTCATTATTTGCATGAATAGCAATTCGCAATAACGATCATTCAAAGCCCGTTGGGATATGTTCCATACATCCATTCAAAATGTACCTACAGTATTCTAAATATGCCCTCTCATGATTCGCAATGTATTTAAATTTCAAGTGTTCACATTATAACAGTTATTGGTTGGCGATATTTGCAGCCATTTTCCAATTACACATGTATATCAATTCCAAACCAAAGAGGTTCAATAAATTACATTACCTTTCGATTTACCCCATGTTTTCTTCAAAGACAACATAATGTATGTTTTGTCTAAAAAAATAATGTTCGATTTGTTTAAAAAAATTGTGACTTTTCAATAGCTTATTTTGCTTCTTTGGATATCACTTGTTCCCTACTTTTCCTACACGTTTGATTGAAATACACATTCTATTTAGATATCAGTGTAATGATACGAAACATGAGTTGTTATCATTCTATCCTGTAATAATTTCATTTGTGTGTCATGTCATAGGATTGGAGGGGCGGTAAGACAAGTTATATAGTAAACCTTTATATATAAATAAATACATAAATTTTTGAAAGATTTCATTCACATATTTCACAAAATTGCTTTTATATTTGCTTTCAAAATGCCTAACAAATTCAAATAATAAAAAAGTAGCCAACTGCTTTTTAACGGTACTAGATGCATAAACGCTTTTCGATAAAGATTTTAAGAGTCATTATTAGTAATGGCCATGTCACGGTTATTTTTTTTTAATCACATGTATTTAACTTGTATAATGCTAAGTTTTAGAAGACACGTATTAGTTTAAATTAATTGTTTTAGTAAAAATGTAACTATTTATCATTAAAAGAAATAAAGGAAAAAATAATCAATCACACCTGATGTTATTTGAGTTTTGGTCAAGCTAACATTATTTTATATTTTGTTATACATGTACATGTACTCCTCGAAGATGCTCACTGTTTACGACTTTATCATAAAACCTAGCGTCTCTATTTCAAAGACTACAACTTTTTTTTTCCAACTATTCTCTACACAACCCCCCCACACACACACACACACACTTTTCTCTCTCTTTCCCTTTCTTATTCTACTTTTTCATTAATCGTTCTGCCAATTTGTCCTCCAGTCTGATCGTCTCTGGTTGTTCAGTCTGTACGTCTTCCTCTTCGCTGCCATTTCCTTTCCTTCAACCTGTGTGTGTGTGTGTGTTACCTCTGCCTTCCTGGCCCACTCCTTTTCTTCCTCCAGTTTAGTATATTTTATGAAGACCATTTTCGTTTCTCATAATTCTTATGGTTGTCAAATTAAAACTTACAGAGTTGTGTTTAATCCAGGTCGAGCTTTGTTAAACTTAAGGCATTGTTTTTTTGTTGGTGGATTTATATTTCTTTGCCGGTGTCCCAGTTTCCCGACACAATGATCAGTTTTTAATAATAAATTAAACGTTTCTGTTTTAGATTACCCATTTGAAGGTTGGCTCCTTTCGTATTTATAAGTATTTTAAGTTAAAAAAAGCTTAAGGGTGAAGCTGTTCCCATGATTGTCACATGTTGCAGAAATAAGTGTATTCTACTTTAGTGTCTTTACTTGCTGGCTCAGCTTTTAGGGGAGTCTGAACCTACACCACACCATTAAAATCATGTGTGGGCGATTTAAGCTTTGCTAGTTCCCTCTCCTTGCTCTGAGTGCAGTTGGCATATCAAGGATATATGTCTCAAACAAGAGAAGATAACGGGATTTTACATGAACTGGACCTTGATAATTAAAATAATAATAATAATAATAATAATAATAATAATAATAATAATAATAATACAGTCGAGTCCACTTATTTTCAAGTCATTCGGATAAAAAAAGGACTTCGAAGTATCCGAATACACAGAGAAAGACAGTTAAAAAAAAATGTGGATAACAGATCAGGAATGTCATACAAGTGAGCAGGACGGTGGGGGTGGGCCTAACCCCGTTCTCTCTTGTAGCCTTATTGCAGACTCTTGCCTGTAACGTAGATGAGCACACTCACACACCAGAATCACTTGCCGCGCAGAGCATAGCACTACATGTACTTTGTTTTATAAGCCTGCAAAAGTGCTTTCACTGTGTCAGAATAAAAAAAATCACGGCAAAATCGCTTCTAATTAACCAGATCCTTATTTCAAAATTCGGACAAACCGATATTTTTTAATAAAGCTTAAATAGAGAAATATTCGCTAAAATTAAACGACTTCGAAATATCCAAGAATTCCAACTATCCGGGTTTGAATTATTTGGACTCAACAGTAATAATGATGATAATGGTGATAAGTACATGTATAACTATAGTTGTAGTATTAAAAATACCCTGTGCTTTATATTCGTTTTAAATACATTTTCTTCTGAAACTCTTCTTTTTAATTATTCTCTGAGACACCTTTTACTATCAGAATCTTAGTTAACAGTTTTCCTGAATTTCTTCAGTTGGCGTAAAAATTGAACAAGTCACCTAATTTTGATTTTAAATCAATAAAATTATTTGCAAGAAAGCATGAAAGATAGAATGGAACCAAAAGACAACACAAATGAGCTTTCAACTGCATTTATATTTCAGGAAACTTCCGTAAATTTGCTATCACTCTTCTGAACGATCATAATGTACTCTTGCTGCAAACTTTTATTTACATGAGTTACTTATCAAATTTGTAAAATAAAAAATTTCAAATTTTCAGAACTATGAATATTGTGATAAGCAGCTTAAATTAATGGTCCTGCAGTTTTAAGTGTCAACTTCCATATATATAAATTATGTACAAGAGCTAGACCACATTTGTGTTTTTTTGTTTTTTTTCATATAATCATGTTAAAACCAAGATCAAAAAGGTACAGCTCAAGAGAAATATTCATTAAAAAAAAATAGAGATGTGGTTAAGAAATTTATTTTGCATTGACACTTATGTGAGTAATTCTCAAGACAAAAGAGCAAATATGAAACAATTTGACTGGCTGCAATAAAAAAAAATGAAACAAAATAAAATCATTCCTGTCTAAGGCAACACCTTCAATCCCAATAAAAGAAAAGCACAACACAATTAAAAACACTCAGACCATACTTTATTTTCACCTCAAGGCTACCAAAGTTCTAGACAAAGATTATCTTAGGTCAAGGAGTATTATTCTAACCTTATCTTTTTTTCTTAAATTTTCACAAAAATTAGTCAAAGCACAAAATATATCATTCAATTAATGTTAAGTAAACATTTTCAAAAAGAGATCAAATTTTGTTTTCCGTTCATCTTTAACAAAAGCACACTTACTTTTCGGAATATTATTTAAAAAGGAAAAGGACTGAAAAGGTCTTGACCAGCATTGTCATTAGCTCGTTCATCTCAGTCTAGACCTATTTATAAATAGCCTGAATTAGACACACCATTATCTATCTTTTCCACCTATTGATATACTATCTATTGTCCTTGATCTTATTCTATGGCAATTTGTGATACATATATACTATCAGATATATATCTTTATCTTTGGATTTTCATTACAACCCTTTTTTTTTTCACAAACAGAACTAAAATCATTGATCTACAGTTATTTATAGAATTGTTTTTGTACATCAGAGTCAAAGATACAGTAATTTAAAACAAATTAAACTTTATCACATATAGCCTGTCCTAGAGATAAAACAAGGTTGGCAGTAAAAACAGCTTTATAGAGGCCTTGGGTAGCAGCAGAAAAATGATCTAGTGTAGAGTTAATGCTGACTGGATTGTCCAAATAGTCATGTGGTAAGTATGGGCATTTTAAAGCTTTACTTGCATCAGCTGATATAGAATGAAATTTATCACAATCTTCATTTTCACTGCAGAGGGATGGACCTCTGAGATTTGAATCTTGAATTCCATTCAACATAATAAAGGAATGAAATTCTGGGCAATCATCAGAGGAACTTGAGGCTGAAACAGATGTCTTTAGACCACAGCAGCACAGTAAATGTCTCTCTCTGGACCTGAAAAAGGAAGAAAAAGGAGACAGCAAAATGAATCCATTTTATTTTTGCCAAGCATGAAAGTAGAGCAGAATTCCTTTATTATATCACCCCCATACCACCAGTAATGGACCAATATAAGATCAAATTTTAAAACTGAAAGAGTGAAATAATACTAGGAAAGAAGATTGAACTTTCCTTTAAAAGAAAATATTCATTCAGCAGGTTCTCTTCCTGATTTTTTTTTTTACTTCATCATAAAATTTTAGCTAAACTGTAAACAAATGATTTTAAAATGGGCTGACAATGAAAATTATCCAAATGAATGGAAGCAAATAATTCAAGGAAATAAAAGAGTGTTGAGTCACACTTGGCTTTTTCTTTAATGATGACTTTAATCACACACTCGTTTAGTATGTTTAGTACTTGTTTACTATTGCAATTTTCTTTCACTTGCTTTATTTCCTATAATCATGAGAGTCGGAGCATATCAAATGTATTACTGCATCTGCTTACCTAAGATATTTTTAAAAAATTCCCTCTTGAGTTTTAATTATATTTTTCCTTTTCATGTTTTGAGACAAGCAATATTTATCTACAACTGCATTCAGACACCTCAGACTTACCCAGATCCAAGTGGAACATTTTTAGTCGTCCAACAATGTTTGACCACGGGATCAACAGTCAACAAATCCCAGCGTTCCTTGACTCCTTTATGACCCTTGTGCAGCTGCTGAACCCAGCAGTGAAAGACAGATGAGCGGAAAAGAGACAAGGCAGAAAGCACTTGAGCCTGTGAGCAGCCCACTGTCTCAGCTAAGCTGGGTAAACATTTCCTTACCTGAACATAAATCAAGAGTAATAGCAAAGAAGGGTGAAAGAGAACTTTCTTCATATCCTATTTTCAATTTCAATCTTCTCCCCCATGATACCCACTACCTTAATGTCACTTTTTTTTATTTATAAAGAAACATCAAAAGGTTTGAAATTCTCTATCTCCAAGATGAAAATGTAATGAAGTTTTAAGTTTCAAAGAATACCAACATTCAAATAAATTTGTTTTTTAAATCTAAGGCTACAAAGATAAAGAATTAATTTAGGCCTATTAACTGCTGAACAATCAGAGCTTATAAATCAAAGAGTGTAATAAAGAAGTCTAAGAACACAATTTAAAGCTATTAAAAATTAGGAAATCTTTATTTTCATATGCAGGCAATCTTAAAAACAATGAGAAGATTTAAAAAACAAAATGCAATTTTAAAGTCACATTTTAACCTTTGCGAAACATAATTTCTTTTCTCTTTATTTTACATCTCTGAGAGGGCATTCTTGACATAAAATCTGCCTAAGAACTATTTTTAAAAGAGGGGAGTTAAAAAAGATTTCCTGTCACTAAAACTCTGTTTTTATTTAACGTTTTGAGCTTCTACCATTAAATATAAGCTGACAGAGATGTTTGGAGTTATTGTGTGCATGGGAGGGAGCAGGTAAAAGAAAGTGCCAGATCATATTAGCCTATGAAAGGGGTCATTTCTTCCTTCATTACTGTCTCAAGTCAAGGCAAGGTGGCTTGAACTCAGGGAAGTCAAAAGGTCCAAAAAAAATTGGTGACAAACAACTAGAGATCTATACCCTATCCAGGGGCATAGGCACACCTGTAACTACAGTGGAACATGGGTTCCTCGAATTCATTGGGGACTGTATATGTGTTTGATGTAGCTGTGTTTGAACACTTTTATTTTTGGCACTCGGGCTCTGGATTTGGGTTTGGGACAGTTTACATGAATATTTTGAAGTACGTTAACAACGTATAGAGACTTCCTATTTTCTTGGCTTCTTCCGAACAATTCAGAGCATTACGGCGATACCCGATTTGCCGTATTTTTCCTAGTTTTAGTTTTAGAAGACAGATACCTCCTATAAAGCTGATCTGTCATTCTTAACTCATTTTATGTAAAAACTGTCTCCAAACCCTAGCCCTTATTGCATCTCAAACTCTTGATGCTAAATCTAGATCTACATTCAAGTGGCAGTAAAAAATTTCCATCTAGCTAGGGGTACATTCAGTCTAAAGGCGACGTTTCAGTAAAATGAACGTTGCTTGTTCCTGAATAATCTTTAACATAGACAAGGGGTATCTGTCACGGCAGAGCTAGGTCTAATCCTACCAGAGCACCTGACAAAGGATTGAATGCAAAGCTCACTATTATTAGTCTAACATTCTACCTTTTGAGCTATCTGGCGCCCTATCCATGACTAAAGAGATCTTAACCACCAGCTTTTTTTCACATCCATTTACTGATTGAATAAGGAAAGGGTGGGCTCAGACAGATTTACCTGTAATCATTAACCATATCTTGTACACGTGTAACAAGCAAATCTTGGTTACAAATGGCCCATTTGAAGTCTTAGTGACAGGTAGACCTAGCATAGGCATGTGGCGCCGGTTACATCTGACAAGTATGGAGTAGGACGGGTGTCTCTCTCGCTAGTGACAATGGATAAAAGGCTAGGCCGCCTGCAGACAAATTGTTTCTACTCAGTGAAGGAGTGAGGTAAGGCGCGCTTGTTTAAAGGGTAACATTACTAACAACATGCTGTGTAGAGCACTTGATCAAAATTTAAGATCTGCCAACAGGATAAAAGTCACCGTCTTTCAAATTTCTTTAAGATTTGAACATTTTTTTTTCTCTAATTTAGGACTGATTGTTTGGAGAAAACATGTACCTTCAAACTAGTTTGGCAAAAACGTAGAAATAATAAGGGAATAAAGAGAGAATCAGAAGGGCAAAACAGATGAGTTTGAGGAGCTCGAAGGACCCATGTTTGATCTAATCGTGCTCTACTGTATCTAGACAGTTTGAAGCTGTGTGTGAAGGAAAATAGAGGGGATCCAATCACTTTACATTTGCTGGAGCTGGCCACCTTTTTATATCTTAGTGGTTATCTCTTTTGCCATACACATGCCATTCACTGAGTTTCTCTTGATCGGTTTACACCTGCTAAGGGTGGGTTTAAGGGGGCCTTAGCCTTTAGAATGTTAAGTGATTTAACATTTGAAACTTCATCTTAGAAGCTAATTCTAGAACCTACTTTTCTCATCTCCAAAGAGCAAGTTATTAAGCAGGAAGATACATTACTGTGTGATAAAAAAAAAGTGCGAAAAAGAAATAAAACAATACTTCTTCAAAGAAAAATCGATACAAACCTCCTCATCAAGTTTGAATGAGCAGTTGATTTGCCAACAGCCTGCCCCTGAAAGTAACTTGCCCTCTTTTAACAGTGAATACAAGCCTCTGAGGGATCCCTTTACACAGCTCTAGAAAAAAGGATAAAAAGCTATAGAGTGCATTGATCTTTATTTTGACCACATGACATTTTAACCAATAGTGAAATTTTGAAAAGAGGGCCAGGGTGAAGTAGGTTATTCCGTTTTTCATATTTTTATTTTTCTGCTTTGTTAATTTGAACCCCTCCTTTGTTAATTGAGCCAAAATGTCTTTTGATCCTTCATATAATCATCAATTTCAATATCAGTTCTGTCTTGATAAAATTAAAAGAATGTACTTTCTATTAATGGAAAAATCAGTAGAGACTGAGACTTGCACATAGTAGTGTCTCATCCAAAATCTTTTTTTTTTGCCATATCTAACAGCAAGGATTGACATGTTTATCAGAATCTTTATGTGAACTACAGACTAGAATGGCTAAACAAAAACCATTGCCTGAAGTTTGAAAATAAATCTTCAGACTTAGTACATGCACCTATGGAATCAATTAAAACTTCAAATCTTTACAAGTACATAGATAAAATAATGTATTAACATTGAGAGATGCCCAAACTCAAGTCACAAAAAATGAAGTACTTAACAAATCAGGAAAACACATGGGTTTTAACAAATTAAACACATTTGGAACAGACTTTGCTGAAAAGCATAATCCTGTGAAATTACAATCCCCTAACTGCTATCTGGCCATAGCATTACTATAAATATTCAAATGACTAATGGCTCTCCAATACAAAAAAGAAAAAAGGGGAAAGTTAGCAATAATTGTTTCTCACACAGAATCTAATCATATAAACTAATTTGACAGCATGTGTAACTAATTTTATGGATTTGTTTTCAACCAAATATACACAGTTTTTGGCAAGACCTTAAACTCCTCCAAAATCTCCTCTGTTCTAGAGCACAAGATGAGTGAGACTAGTGAAGATGTGAGGTGTTGAAGATGCAGGAAACTCTTGTCATTCATGATCACATGTCTTGCTCCCGAGATATACCCTACAAGGCTCTCAGGATTGGGCTCAGCAATGACAGATACAATAGGCCTAGCTCCTTCGTGCATGATCCACAAAGGAAAAAAATAAAAGGAAAATGCACACAAATTGACATCCTGATAAGATTACTGTATAATTGAATAACATGATTTTATCTCTTTTATCTCCTTTTTTTTCCACACAAACATAACGCCTGCATCCAGGTAGAGATTTTTTTTTAAATTACTTTTACAGTCAAATTTCTTGCTTGATACCTAGCCATTCTAAGCTATTTAATTACAATTTAACTTTTCATTTACATATGATTTCTGTGAACATCCCCTAATTTTGTTTAAAAGAATTTTTCCAAACATTTTAATTGCTAAGTTTATTAAATTCATAGAAAAACAAGAATGCATGTCTCTAGCATTTTATACATTTCTTAAAGTATTCAAAATTAAAATTTGCAACAAAGTCAATATATAAAATTATCTACAAAAGTTAGCCTTACTGATATAAAGAAATTAGTTTAGTCATGGAATTTACACAGTTGTTCTTGAAAAAAAAAAAAAAAAGACAAAAAATACAACAAATTAACATGCTCATTAACAGCAAATGATGAAATAAATTGTTCAGGGCATAAAAAACTCTCAGGGTTGGAAAAGAGATCAAAGATAAACTATCAACATTTTGACGAAAACATGTAAACTTCATAACTCCAAAATTTACCTGTTAAATCCCTTATGTACGGAATGGCTGCTGAGCCAAGGCGATCTATAGCCATAACATTTTTGGCTTTAAGCAGAATTTTGAGCCGAGGATGAATCACTTTCTGGCACAGGAGAAGTCCTACTCTACAGAATGCAAGCTTTTCACAAAAAGCTGTCCACTTACCAAGTGCTAGGGTTTCAACAGAGGCTGCTTGCTCAGCAGTCACTTCATAAGTAGCTGAGACAATGTCCTCTAAGTCTCCCGACATTGAGCAAGTCACCAGTGCTACTTTGATCAACCTACCCGAGGAACTCCCACTTCTTCCATTCTCTTTGCAAGAACTATATGTAGTCATTAAATTAATTATAACTTCTCCCTTCACACATGGAAGCTCTGGGTGCTCCAGAAGTAAGCCTTTTAGTAGCTTGCTCTCTCTTGAGTGTTCAAATGGACAACCCACAATAAAAATTCCATCAGAGTGTTCGTTCATAGGATTTTCCTCTCCCTCAGGAATAGACTCCACAAAACACTTCACAATCAATTCACTAATTTTATTACAGTCAATATCTACTAAGTTTAGAAGAGGTCTGGTCGAAAGTATGCTTTTGGTGTAAGCTAAAAGCACTTGGACATTACTAAGGTCAGCATTCACAATCACATTGCACTCGCGAGAGTTTAGATATTTTGATATTATCTTCACAAACTGTTCATTCAAGGAACAAAAAGCTCTGCGATTTGTGTACTGTCCAGACAATTTAAGTGTTGAATTGATCAGGCTTAAACAGGCAAAACACAGAAATTTTCCACCATCTCCATACTCTCTAAGATGTCCCTGGACAGAGCTTACAATCAATTTCAGAACCTGCCGGGACAATGACAGTGAGGCCAAGAGGCGTCCACTGTCTGAGGTCATGGTCAGGTGTCCTCCACATGTATTCCTGATCATATGAACACCTGCACTTGGTCCACTACAGGAACCCACAAGGTCTAGAAAGGCACTTAGAGAGTAGAGATTGTCTGGAGAGTCCACAGGAGCAACATACAACTGTGCAGATTCTGGTTTGTTTTTCTCCACATTGAACATTATAACCTAAAACAAAAAGAGAAAATAAAAAAAGAGAATTACAAAAAATACAAACTTAATGGTTAAGTATGATAGTCACACCAAACTACAACTAAAAAAATAACAGTCGAGTCTGTTTTTTCAAAGTCATTGGGATAAAAAAAGGACTTTGAATTATCCAAAATTCAAATTATCAGGATACATAGAGAAAGAGAGAAAAAAAAATGTGAATATCAGATGACGAATGTCCTACTGGTGTGCGGAGGGTAAGGGGTGACTAGGATGGTCCATTTAATTTCCACTTTACTTCCGTTGATTTGAGAAGCCATAAAAAGAGGCCCCTTGTAGTGAGATGACTGTCAGTGAAACAAAGCCAGGCCGAGATAGATCAAGACTAAGTGATGATTGGCAGGCACAGAGCTCTACACTGTCAAAATGACATCATATAGAGCTTTGTGCAAGCAGGCTACATCTCAAACACTGACCACGTACAGAGTTCAGTCACCTCATGTGGCACCAACACTCCCCTCCTTTTCTTGTCTGTGAAGCATTCACACCTGGTCATTGGGCCTAACCCCTTCACCCTTTCTTAGCTTTATTGCAGACTCTTGTCTGTAAAGTAGGCGGGAGGACACACACACACACATACATACAGAATCGCTTGCTGCACAGAGCATAGCACTATTTTGTTTTACAAGCCAGGAAAAGTGTTTTCAAACCCCGCCAAGATGGCTTCAAATTAACCAGATCCTTACTTCAAATTTTGAACTAACGATATTCTTTTATGAGGCTTTAAGAGAGAAATATTTCGTAAAATTAAACGTCTTTGAAATATACAAGAATTCAAACCATCCAGATTAGAATTATTTGGACTCGACTGTACGTTAGCACCTGGAAACCATATTGCTGATTGTAAAAAAATTTGATTGTTCACTTACAAATATAAAGATGGGACATTCGTTTTCCAAATCTCAATCCAGGCTTTTTCCACCAGTTCCTGCCATCATTTGCTTCTTCCTACGCCACTCAGCTCTCTCTGGAGCTGTAGGTGTGTGGACATCTGATGCCACAGCTGCATATATTACTGATCCTGACATAAACAGCAAGAAGGATACAAACTTGTTCTGATAGACCCATTTGGTCACATGGTTGAGCCCACGCAGGAGCTTGCTACCTCTGTGAGGAGAAAGAGCATTATATGTACAGGGTTTAAAATTCAAAATGAAAAAAAAGAAGGAAACAATGAAATTCAAATAGCTCAGCTGTGATAAATAAAATTGAAGTTGCCTCTCTAAATGTACAGAGGCTGTAGCTCTTTTTCTGATATTTTTCATTGTTAAGTGTTATTATATTCTATTTTTTGTGTGGGCCCTTTATTAATTGGAATTTATTTGCATGTAGCTTACTAATTCTTTGTTGGTTTCTATGATTGATTGGTAACATAAACTTAAATTTATTTGATTGGCTT
Organism: Elysia crispata; assembly: GCA_033675545.1. Classification (NCBI taxonomy): domain Eukaryota; kingdom Metazoa; phylum Mollusca; class Gastropoda; family Plakobranchidae; genus Elysia; species Elysia crispata. Next base: position 40,168 of record JAWDGP010006946.1, read on the forward strand.
TACCAACTTTATTACTCTTGATCCTTCAGCTGATTATTGTATTTTTTGACTGTGATCTATCCCCTTTATTGCTGTTTTTCTTTGCAGATACACTTTTTTTCAACTTATGTACTCATGTCTGTCTAAGAATATTTGCAATGAATAAGCCCAGCATAACGCCCAAAGAGCATTTAACGAATCATCTGCCTGAAGTGATTGCAGTAAGAGATAGAGACTAAGCTCTTTGCAAACAAGTTGCACTTCCCTTGTTAAGTCTATTACATCTACCCTCTCTCTATCCTTAGTAATTGGGGGTTGTACATGCTACACTTAGCCCAACGATTTCACAAAAGTTCACCAATTCACAAATTATGTTAAACTAAGATTCAGTGGAACTAATGATTGCATTACATACTGAGCATCGTTTCTTTGATCCATGATTTTTTTAATCAATCTTTTTGGGTGACTGGTGCTTTCTCAGCTATATCTTTCTCTGATTCTTTAGGTGCCTTGTGAGGATTATTGAAAGACATCCAACCCAAATTCACTTCTTTTTTTTGCTGTTTTTCAGGAACAAAATCAGAATCAAACTGCATTTGAAGCCACACATAGTGCATCGAAACAAAAATGGTTCCACATGTCAGCACCAAAGCATTTCTTCGACAGAACTGCACCAACTTGTCCATTGCTAGTTTTAGAAGCTCTGAAAAAAAAAGTCAACAAAGGATTGATTAGGATGTTATATTAAAGTAGTAGTTAATCCTAACAAAGACTTCTGCTGCTGCTATCAATATTATATAATGTATTACTTCTTGTGCTACATGTACTAATAGGTACCACAAAGTGTTTTTTCAAATCCAGCAAATTTGAATAAAACCAATTGCACTATAAAGATCTTGTGGTGACATGAAATTTCCGACTAATTTCATCAAAATCGGTTAGGAAATAAAAAATTTACAGCTTTTTAAAGTTTGTACATAACGCCACAAAGCAAAATTGCGTGCATCAGGCTATTTTTAAGAACATATAAAAGTCATTTGTTAAATCTTATGAAAGAAAAAATAACATATTTACAAAGTCCAGTTCAATGATTAAACACATACAAAAATACAGGGGGGTAGAAAATAAAGCAAAAAAATTATTGGTCACCAAAAATGGCCAAAAACACTTGTGGCACATCAAAATTACAAGCAAATATACTACATGAGGCACTTTTGGACCATTATAAAAAAAAAACACATTCTTCAGACTGTTTCAATACTTATTTTGCTAATACAAAATATTGTATTTAGTTCACTCCATTTTTTTCAGAAATTTATTTTTAAAAGTTGAAGAAATCCAAAATTGGCTTAGCGGCAAATTTTGAGCGTTGGAAGAAAATTGGTCAAAATAGCATCATATTTCAGAAGTTTTATCATAAAAAACACATTTTTCATACTACAGTAATGAAACTTTAAGATTGTATGGTTTTTAAGATGCTGAATCTAATTATGCTATCTATTTGATAATTGATCAATGCTTCTATATCAAAACCGCATTTTAAATCACCGACTGAAGTAAAAAGAATTATAATCACAGATTAATTATGATTGAACATAAAATTTTCAAATGCATACATTATACTATAAGCTGAACAAAAAAAAAGTTAATTAGATTTGGCAACCATATAAAGAGAATAAAAAACTACATTTGGCTACTTAAGGCCAAATTCATGACTTTCTAGATCTAAACATCGGCAGCTGCCATTTAGAATTTAGTTTATCAACACGTATTGAAAATGCGGTTTTATGCACAAATTTTGAGTATTCACAGATAAAATGGGGTTTGCATTATTTGAGATATGCATAATAAATCCATAGATGCATGCAGTTTCAAAATTCATTGAGTTTAAAAAATTAAATCGATAAAAATTTTATTGAACTGACCATGGGCTTTCTTGCTGTTCTTTGCTCTGCACACCCTCCCGTCTAATAACTCAAAAACCATATTTATTTTAATAAATAGCCTATAAAATTATTGTTATAAATGAACATAACTGTCCTCGCTGGGAACAGCCACTTGAGCCGGGGCAGGCCATTGCAAAGGCTTAGAGATCGATCCTTGAGTGGACTTTTTTAAACTTAAATCTCTCGAGCAAGAAAAATGCCAGTTGCGTGATTTTTTCATACAACACAGAAAATTGGTTGTTCTTTGAGTTTATACCACACAACTTGCTTTTTTAATCCAGAAGCTTTATTAATTTGTCTTCAAAGTTTTCACCTTGACGCCAAAAACTGCTGCCTCTATATTTCTTCTTTTGTGTGGTCTAAAACTAAACTAGAGCTTCTTCCAGTCATGAAACAGTTTGAATCATGCAAAAATAGTATTTCTTGGCCGAGATATCGCAATTTTAGTGAAAACTGCATCATCTGTGTGACGCTTCCAGCAAGCGAATTTTCACAGAGGTAGTCTTTTTAATACAAATTTTTTAAATACCTGCAGTTTATGAATATCAAAACAAATCACGTTTCCAATGATATAAGTTTTGTTTGTGTAGACTTATTATAAGGCAGTTTTTAAAAAGTTTGAAAGTATGGTAATTTTTACGTCATCAGCGATGCGTTAGCTTTTCTACCGCCGGGAGATAGGGACTTTGTGGTACCTACTACCATTACTTCTTTAAGAGCTGCCGGTACTAAAATTACTGTTGCTGTAGCTTTTGCCTCTAAAGTTACTACTGTTATTCCAAATATTATGATCCCGAATTCTTCACTAGCTATAGTTAAACGTACAGCCATACTAAAAGATCCATGGCCTTGCCTAACACAATAATCAAAAAACAACATTGCAACTTTTTCTTTCAGAGAGAGGAAAAAAAAAAAAAAAAAAAAAAAAGAAGAAGAAGAAGAAGAAGAAGAAGAAGAAGAAGGAGAAGGAGAAGGAGAAGGAGAAGGAGAAGGAGAAGGAGAAGAAGAAGAAGAAGAAGAAGAAGAAGAAGAAGAGAGAGAGAGAGAGAGAGAGAGAACATCGAGTGAGAAAGTATTATTTCATTTCTCGATCAGTATCACCTAATTTTTAAGCACATTAACTAGAGGCGGCCTGAAAAAGAAAAAGAAATAGTTTACTCAGACAGTTTAATAATGTTTCTTCAATAATGATCAGATTGCCTCCAATATTTGATATGGCTGCCATGGAAACGAGAGCTGAGATTGCACTGGGTAAGGAGTCCCATCTTGTGCATGCAAACCTAGTTTCTGTCATCTAGATTTGATTGAAAGTTAACTATAGAAGGATATAGATCTAGTTCCTATTGATCCATCCTGTTGGGAGAAAGAAGTAACCGACACACAAATGTAAAAATTGAAACACATCAAGGTTTATAAAGGTGGCTTTATTGCAGGCCCAGCCGGTTGTAAACCTTATAAAAACATCCAGAATCTGATTTGTCAACACTTTGACTGAGTCTTTAAAAGTCGATCAGTAAACTGAATAAATACAATTTAACTAGTTAACAAAGGATTGTAATAATTTTAATAAAGTCTAGATGCTGGTCTATCGTACAGTTTTTGGAGATCTAGATCTAGATCTAGGGTAATACCGCAACAGTGCTGTCCTGGTTGGATGTAAACAAATCACGCCACAAATGGCCACATTGTTATTGAAAATAGCCAAAACAAGTTCAATATTTTGTACGGAAGCACCTCTAGGCTCTACTGAAGAAGTTGCCCTTAGATTTTTAAAAGACAATAATTTGATTAGACCAGTGCCTTCATTTTAATATGCAGTGAAAATCTGGCCAGTTTATTGCATCCACCATGGCCGCACTTTTAACATAGAAGCGGGACCGCACTACTACGGTATTACCAGATCTAGATTTAGATCTAGAGCTAGATCTATGTGGAGTTTTTACAACATAAAAGAAAGTTTTTCTGGGCTGAACAAAGGTGACTTTTAGTTGATCTATAGCTATACTGTATCTACAAATTAGAATTAAGATAAAACCTTCAGATCTTCTGTATTGGATTTTTTATCTAAAGATCTGGGTTTAGATGCTACAGAAAATTTTTCATAAAACAATTACATGAAGATCAGAGGCTCTATTTAGGCCTACCATAATTTTTAGTCCAGTATCAATTGGGGAGTATCCAACTCCTCAGTCCACGATCTAGATCTACTTGAAGAAGAAAGTTATCCAAGTCAGACCTAGACGGTGATATAAATCTAGATCTAGATCTTGTTAATTTTCGACCTTAAGGATTGCATAAAACAGTATTTTGTGACACGGTCAACAGTGTGACCGTTTTGCATTCAGCGAGAGTTACCCTTCTCGACAGCATGACAATCACAACCTGAAGGAGCCCATACCACAGCCCTCTGTATTCAGTCGGCCATGCCCATACATGATTTAAAAAAAAAAAGTCAGGATGAGAAATTTGATCGTGTAGTAGGGTGTTTTGATGTAAAAAAAAATTGAATCAAAATTTTGTGGGATCAACTTCAGTTGATATTTTTTGATGAATTGCCATTTTTTTTATACGAGCTATCACATTTTTTATTCGCTTGTGGGCTCGTGTCAAAATTTTAATCAAATAAATTTCTTATTCTTAGTTGTATTGAAGTTCAAAAGGATCTCTACATATGCTTTATTGACTATTTTAAGGCTTTTGACAAGGTAAAGCATGAAAAGTTGTTTGAGATGCTGAATCAGCTAGATATTGACGGAAAAGACTTGAGGGTGCTTAGAAATCTCTATTGGGATCAAACTGCTGCGGTAAGGGTAGGTGGAGAACTCAGTGAGTACACAAATATTAAAAGGGGAGTGAGACAAGGTTGTGTGATGTCACCAGACCTGTTCAACTTGTACAGTGAAGTAATTTTAAGAAACTTGGATGGAAGTGAAGGACTCAAAGCGAATGGTGAAAATCTGAACAACCTAAGATATGCAGATGATACTTCTCTATTAGCAGGATCGGAAGAGGATTTACAAAGGCTTCTAAATATTGTTGTAGAAGAGAGTGAAAAGCTGGGATTGTCTCTAAATGTAATAAAGACTGAATGTATGGTAGTATCTAAGAAGAAAAACAATCCAGAATGCAAGCTTTTTAGCAAGGGAGAACAAATCAGGCAAGTACAGAAATTCAAATACCTAGGATATACATTGACATCTGACGGTAAATGCAGGACTGAAATTAAGAAGAGAATAGCCATTGCAAAGGCTTCTTTCCAAAAAATGAGCACCATTCTTAAAAATAGAAATATATCATTTTCAACCAAATTGAAGGTTCTGAAAACATATGTGTGGTCTATACTTTTATATGGATGCGAAACTTGGACAATAACTGCAGGAACCAAGAAAAATTTAGAGGCAGCGGAAATGTGGTTCTACAGGAGAATGTTAAGAATATCATGGAAAGAAAAGAGGACAAACGAATCGATATTAGAAGAAACGAACCAAGAGAGATCCCTCATAAAAACAATAAGGAAAAGGCAACTGAAATTTTTAGGCCACATATGTCGCCATAAGGGACTGGAATTTTTATCTCTTACAGGCAAGATAGAAGGTACAAGAAGCAGAGGTAGACAAAGGATTACATTTCTTGATAGCTTGAGCTCTTTTGTGACAGGAAACAAGAAAGACAACATAGCCTTACTGCGGATGACGGAAGATAGGGACAAGTGGAGAATCATGATCGCCGATGTCTGTTCCAGACAGGGCATTTGAGAAGAAGATTCTTAGTTAACAACCAAGACGACAGGACAAAAAAAAAAATAAATAAAAAGAAATTACAATGTCTTCAAAGAAAGAGAATGAAAAAAAAAATAATAGAGCTGCTTGAGATGTATCAGACATTGCCGGCACTGTGGAAAAATCAAGTCGGAGGACTATCATAACTGGTTATAAAAAGCTGGATCCTACAACACCCTTTTGGGAGAATATCAGGAATTTTTTAAACAAGGATCAATGGAAGAACTGGGGGAAAAAAGCTTAACAATCTACGAACAAACTTTAAAAACGAGCTACGGAAGATCGAGAAAAGTTCAAATTCAGAGACTGGCAGAGTCGAACTATACTATTCAAGTGCATGGTTCATGTTTGCGATGATGTTCTTAAAATACTCAGAGATCCCTGCCAGGTCAAGAAGCACCATGTCGAATGTAAGCAACACTGATCAAGACACAATTAATGTAAGTAAATTGCATTTTTTCATTGCCCCCCCAATTTCTTCCACCCATGAAAACTGCAACTGATCCATAAGTCTAGGAAATCTTGACAGTCTATTCCAGTTGACTATTGTGAAGTCAACCCTGCACCAAATCGCGTTCAGCTTCATTTAATCCATTAACCATGCACAAGCCACACAGTCAGTCTCATTTTGATGCACATAAAGTTTGTTGGAATTAAATCATTACGCAATTCTGGCACCTTGCCATGGAACTTGGCCTTGTGTGCAAAAGTTTTGGCGGTAAGAATCTCGTACACTCCGTACCACCGCTCCAATGTTCCTACTTCTGCATGTCCTTAAACTTTCAATTAGATGTTGTTCTTCTCGCAAGTCCGCTGAGTGGATCTCGCGATTAGCATCTTTCCAGTCCACACTTCCAGCTCTCAAGTAGTGTTTTGATTTGTTGCGAAGGAAATTGTGCAGGTAACACAGTAATAGTTGCGACTTTTCAAGGGTCAAGTTGTATAGGGCTTCGAAATTCACCAAACCTAGAGGACAGTATCCCCAAAGCATTTTCTGATACCCGCTCTGCTCAAGCGATAGTTGGCCATGATCTAATTTGTGCCCTCCGTATGGCTTTCAAAGATTTTCTGTCATTCCAAATACATTGTCTGCGAAGGAAACAAACAGCATTTTGCTTCCGTTCTGAAAGATTGGTTATGATCTCCGAAGGTTCAAAGCGGCTTCTTCAAGGCGTCGGCCGAATTCAGTCACCGCTATAACTCCTCCATCGGAACGCGCCCATTGACGCCTGTATTGGCCATCATGAATTCATAATTGGCATTGACAACTGCCATGAGTACGATGCTGAAGAATTTCTTGTCATTGAAGTAAAATGAACCGAATCCGACAGGTTTTTTTTATAACAATGTGCTTTCCATCTATAGCACCTAAGCAGTGCGGAAATTTTCAGGTCGACTTGAAGGCTTCACTCGGCAGTCTCCGTTCTTCTCGTGTTGTTGAAATCTAAAAAATGAATTAAATCTTGTAATTAAAAATTTAAATCTTACTATTGTTGAAATATCGCACCAAACAAAGTCTAATCAAATTCGTGTTGATTCTATTCCAGGATGCCCACAAGAAAATACTAAAGATGGAAAAGCAGAGGACAGCGAGGAATCATCTACATCTACAGCAATACACGCCCACTGTCCAGACCGACAGCGCCGTCATCCTCCAATCAGTCTGTGCCTACTACTACTACTGCTATTATCAGAGAACGAAAAATCAGCTCCGGAAGCCGAAAGAAAAAAAAAAAAAAAGCGGAGCTCCTATCGTTGGCCAAACGAACACGCTTAACTGAGCCGGACGACTCGTATCTGAGCCAAGCCAAGACATGGGCACATGAATTGAAAAGTATGGATCCCAGGCAGCAGCTGTGGGCGAAGAAAGCCATAAATGACATCTTATTTGAAGCCGATGCGGAACGCTGCACAAACATTCAATCCAAATTAATTGCGACACTCCCATACCGGAAGCAATCGATGCAGTAAGCTTACTCCCTACTCTTCTCTTGATCACTACCAAGCTCAGACGGAATCAGACTCCTTCTTCAAGAATGAACAAGGCGGACACTTTCCGCAAGAGCCAAATGAATGCATTGGAAACCAAAGCAGTCTCACTCAGTTTTTCAGCAATTTCAACGTTTAAGAAGATTGTGAAAATCGACATTTCTTATGATGTGAATTCTGCTTTTGCTGTTTTGCTTAGATTCCCTGATTTCTTTCATTTGTCATATCATACCAACGTCACTTCATTTGATGTTCAACACTTTGGTTTAATAATAAACTTTCAAAAAAAAAACAAAAAAAAAACAGTTGAAGTTTTAAAAAACATCTGTTGAATTTTTCATTCTATTTTAAAAAAGGCATTGATTTATAATTAATATAAAACGTACCTGGTACAGGTGTGCTCCCCTCTTGATTCCTGAGGCTAGTTAAAGAGTCTTAATTTTAAACTTACGCCAAGAAGCCTCCATTTCTGTTAATTAAAGCGTTGTCAAACAGTTCTTAACAGACATAGACCAAGACATTAACAGCAGTATCGTACATTTATTCACCTCATCTTTATAACCCCTGACACCTCAGACAAACGATAAAGGCCTCGCATGTTTCGATGACCAATTTTCCTATCGCTTGTGGCGATGTTGCTATCAGGAAATTCAAGTCTTCAAAGGATCTTCCAGACGCCAGGTACCTTAGTGGGACGGACAAGCGTTCACTTTGTGAAATGGATGTACGCATTACTGTGTCTTTTGACCTTATCAATGGCTCAACAAGGCCGGGTAACTAATCAAACGATTGCGCACCCATTCGTAAAAAGTTATGGAAGTCCTCAGGTTCGCTAATACGTAATTCTTTTAGAAGACTAGCATGTCCGTAGGTTCCGCTCTGTAAAATAGTGCATCAAATTTTTGAATCAAAATTTCCCATACAGGATTTTGAATAAAAATTTTGACCACTATCGGTATTTTTTTTTAAATCGTGTATGGGCCCCTTAAGCCTAAGCTTACCAGTTAGCTTTAATGCAGAGACTTCTGTTCAGAGAAGTAAAAAATGTTTTATATCTTGATTTTGAGCAATTCAATATTAGATGTACTCATATAGGCTAATTATAGAAATTTTCTAGATCCGAGCAGGTAAAGAAATAATCCTTCTTTAAAAGCCGGCATACGGTTTGTCTCACTTGAGATGCCATGTTCGTTGGATGTAGAGAGGAGAGACAAGAAACACATCTGTGGACCACCGTGAACCGGTATCTTGGTGTAGAGCCTCCCAGCTGAGATATCTTGACTTGTGTCGATAAAGAGCGCCAAATAGTAGATCTCTCTCTCTCTCTCTCTCTAGATTACTTTATTGTCTTTGGCTACCCATAATTATTTTCTATTACCCTTTATCTATTAATGTCTGTTTGTCTTTCTCTGCGCCCTATCTCTGTTAGTCTCCATATATTTGTCTCTAACTCTATCTTTCTTTACTTCTCTCTGTGCCCATCTCATTCTCTCTCTGTATGTCTGTCATTCCCTGAATGTTGTCCATGTGTTTATCTGTCAATTTGTTTCTTACTTTCTATCTTCCTGATTGTTTATCTTTGTAAAGCGGTACCCTGCTATTCTGTCCAACTGTTTAAACCTCCTCCTCTCTCTCTCCCTCTTTGTCTTTGTTTCTCCCTGCTCTCTCTATTGCCCCACCCCCCCCCCCCCCTTCCCTCTTTTTTTTCTCCCGCCTCTCTCTCTTTCCTGTCTGTTTTATTTCCTTCGTCTCTTTCTCCCTCTCCGTCTCCTGCCTTCCCTCTTTATTCGTCTGTCTCTTTCTCTTTATCTCTTTGTAGCCGTTTCAGCACTCTTTCTATCTATTTCTGCTTTCTGTTTCCAGCACTTTTAAATTATTGTATAGTACAATCTGCTTTGTTAAAAAACTAAAACATGACTTGAATAGATTTTTCTCTGGCGTTTTCGTGGGCAATAGGGCCTTAGGCGAGTTAGGGAAAGACCAGTACCATTTATCTAGACCTTAGGCTAGACAGTTAGGCCTACATCTGGGAGTCTTGCTAAAAAATTATAAACAAAAATTCATATCATTGTTGGATTTTGAGTGTATTTTTATGTAGATTGCATAATCTACTTTGGAAGTGCAAAATGCAGGCAATATTCAGCTTCATTGTCCGTTTTTATCATAACCAGATAGGGGCCTACTGTACTGTATCTTTGATGTAAGGCCCATACATGGTACACGCGCAAATCTTTTCATCAATAGTAAAACTATTAGTAATTAGTATTGATCTCAATATCATTGACAGTATGACATTTGCCCTACACGCTAAATACATGTGCAATAATCAGTTTGTGCGTAGACCTCGCAATGGACGGAGCAATAGCGTTGGCTCTTGCGCTAGCGTGCAAGCGAATAAGAGTTGAGAAACAATGAGCCAGTTAATTTTAAGAACTTTTTAAGAATGGATTGAGATTCTTTGACGAACTGTTTGTCCTGCATTTATCTTCTTCTTCACTTCTTTAGTTCTTCTTTCGTCCCTTCCTACTAATATTAGCGGTATTTGTTTAGAAGAGTCTTTTTTCTGTCTGCATTGTATTCCTTGCTTATAATTTTCCAGAGCGCAGGAAAACTCCTATACACATCTATGAGTTCAAGGAGAATTTTCTTTCTTCTTTAGATGGCGCCATGACGATCCGTTCTCTCCCGCGGTAAATCAAAAAGTGAAATTGGCGCAAAACATTGATGGTTACCCACACACGCTCAATAAATTGGCGGTTTGCGCAAAAAATATCAACTGAAACAGATCTGTCAATACATGACGTCAAAACTTTTTAGGCTATCAATATCGCCTCTACACGATCCAAAAAGTGTCAAATATTTTGACGTCAATACTATTGATGAAGAAGTTGGAGCGTGTGTGGGCCGCGGGGAAGATTATCACCGTGATGAAAAAGGAAAATACCGGTCCGGTAGGCCTTTGGACATTCACTATAATAGACATGCACTTCAGCAAAACTAACAGTGGTATCATTTATGTTTTATCATATTCGCATTACGGTATTACAAAGTTATTGTACCTTCATGAACGAGTGTAATTGTATTAACCACTGTACTGAACCATAATTATCATCCTCATTGACAGCAAAAAGTTCTCGTTTTCCAGGATGTCACAATCGTGAGATCACCATAACAATGAGAATCGAAGAAGATGGAAAAGAAGAAAAATAATTAATAATAATAATAATAATAATAATAATAATAATAATAATAATAATAATAAGAAGAAGAAGAAGAAGAAATCACCATATTTTCTTGTAAGTTTTTCCTCACATGTGAAGACAACAAAATTGGAGAGATTCAGAGCTTCCAATCTTAGAGTAGCGGTACTTGTTATGATACTCATTTGATTGATTTCTCATGTGAACTGCCCAACTGTAATCAAAACTTATTTGCGTCATGCTCATCATGCAAATCTATGCATTTCCCATTTAATATGAAACGTGCACAGCAGAAAACATAATTGCAAAACATCTTAAGATGAAATACAAATAGTTTATGCTCCAAATGCAGATTATTACAGTGAACCTCGAATTCAACGACTTTTGACCCAACGAGGGATTGACAAAGTCCCATTTTTTTCTCTCTTTGCCTCAATAAATTAACCTTGGATCCAACAAGTTAAGCGGGATGAAGGAAGGCTGTACTGGGCCTCAACAGAAGAAAAAAACCACCTTTAAAGTTACCATATACACTACATGCCTGGCTCTTTGTCTGGGCTTGAGCTAAAGCAATATAGAAGCAAGATGATAAGATCAAAATCAAACAATTATTTGTTAAATAAATTTTTATTTCAAAATTTCTATCGTTTGTCTGCCAGGGGGCGGATCTGATTTTTTTGCAAGAAGCTTAGTACAATATTTATGCACACAAATAAGAAATTAGAAAAATAATTTTTGTAAGAGGTATTCAGATGAGTTGCTGTCGTAAAAGCAAAAAACGCCATAAATATAAGCAAAAACAAAATAGAAAAAACATAGTAAAGGGAAGAATAAAGTTATGTTAAAACTTAAAACAAAGGTATAGAATTTTAAGCTCAAAATATGGCTTGGGGATACAGTTCGATGTGATCTTAGGTAAATGTTCATTTTGTAGTAATGTTTTTTAACTAATAAAAAATCATTACATCATTACGCGACTCCTATATGTTTCCCATTGGACAATTTGCTTCCTAGTATTTTGCTTTTCTTGGACTCTTAAACAGAGCAGCCTTTGTTATGTTTAAGTCAATGATTGTTGGAAAGCACATTCATCCGGTCTGAGATATGCAGGGACTGTGCTTCAAAGATATATACACAAACACCATTCTGCACTTGGTCGATACGAAAAAAAGACTTGAGATTAAAAATAAGTGATCTAACAGCTAAACTGTCATATTTCTATAAAAAAATAACCCATGTATACAAGGATATGTCATAGAGGCAGCAAATAACTTTGACTTTCATTTCTCATTAGGTTTTCGTGAAGACTAATTTATCATGAATTCAGCAGTCATTATATATTTTATAGTTATACAGAGAAAGAGATGCCTATTGATTATCATTGCTACCCTGTACATGTGGACAGAAACCTTCAACTAGTTCAAGTGGTTGATGAATTACTAGTTGAGTCTTGGCCTTTTCTCATCTGTGCTATTTAGATATCATGAAAATAAGGTAGGTATTGCATAGAAAAGTCACTACATATGAAACGTCGATTTTAAACATATAGAACTAGAATTTGAAATTCAAGGCGTTCAACCTTGGTTTATGCCCAACCTATACAATAGCTCTTATGAGAGGGTAAAACAATCTTCAAATCAATACCTCATTAAAAGCACAAAATGAATAAATTACACCTGAGCTAGATTTACCTAACACTACATCAACAATTTACCAATACATGTTATATTATACACATAATCTCACCTTTGTGGAAAAAAATACAATTTCTTACTCTATAAACAGGGAAACAAATTCAAGAAATATACAAAAGTGCCAGTCATAAACAATTTCCAATAGATAAAATTCATGGTGTCTCAAACTTTTTCAAATATTTTTAAGGTGAAACTATAGATATTGAAAATCACGGCACACTTTGTTGTATATTGCAGCTGCCTGCAATGATTCTAGCATTTTATTTCTATGACAGATGTGAAAAATCCACAAATAATGCCCTTAAAAATAAAACATGTCTGATAAAAGTATACTGATGAATATCTAAAATTATTGATATTATTCATAATCTTTAAAAAATTAATACATGTACTGTTTCTGATATTTTTGCATCATACCATAACAGATGTTTCTGTTAACAGTGTAATCTTATTTATTTGATTGATATGAAAAAAGACCTGAGATTAAGAATAAGAGATCAATCATCTAAACAGCTATATATAGCTAAAAACATATACAAGGATATGTCATGGACGCGACAAACAACTTCAGTTTCCGTTTCTCATGAGGTTTTCAACTAAGCTAGTTTATCATGAATTCAGTCGTCATATGTTTTATACAGAGAAAGAGATGCCTATTGTTATTACTTGTGGACAGAAGCCTTCAAGTGGTAGATAAAATACTAGTTGAGTCTTGACCTTTTCTCATCACTGCTATTTAAAAATCTTGAAAATAAGGTAGGTATTGCATAGAAAAACCAGTACCATACATGTGAAACGTCGATTTTAAACATATATGTGGAACTAGAATTTGAAATTTATGCTGTTCAACCTTCTTTTATGCCAAGCCTATAAAATACATGTAGTTCTTATGAGAGGGTCAAACAATCTTCAAATCCATACCTTATAATAAAAAAAGAAAATGAATAAATTATATGTGAGCTAAATGAGATGTACCTTACATTAACAATTTACCAATACATGTACTTGCCCTTTATTATACAGGTAGTTGCACATTTCAGAAAAATGGTTTCTTCTAATCCGATAAACAGAGAAACAAATGTATCATACAAAAATCCCAGTCACAAACAAAATCCAATAGATAAAATTCTTAGAGTCTCAATTTTTTCAAATATTTACAAGGATGAAACTATAGATATTGAAATTCAGAGCATACTTTGTTGTACCGGGTATATAACGGTTGCCTGCAATGATTCTAGCATTTCATTTCTAAGGCAGACGTGAACAATCGACAAATAATGTCCTGATGAAAGTATACTTATGAATATCTAAAATTATTATTATTTATAATCTTAAAAAAAACTAATGCTTTTCTGATATTTTTTCATCATACCACAAAAGCTGCTTATTTTTCTAATTTATTTATTTACAGCTTCCTTAAAGGCATTGGAGCTTTCTACCAACATATACATGGAGCAACAAAAGATAAAAAAGAAATGTTACAGTAACTGGAAACAAAATTGATGAAAGACATGGTATTTCATACTGGAGTTCAACATGAAAAGGCAAAAAGAAACTCTTGATGTAACATAATGATTCAAAACACCATAAAAGATTGAAGAAAAAACAAAGAATGTCATAATGCTATGAAAACAAATATCAATGGAGCAATCCAGAGAGAGGTGGAAAATCTTCATATTCATTTGGGAAATAATTAATCTGACTCTGAGGCACTGCCCTCCCTCCCCTTCTCAAAATGCTGCAAAAACAAAACAAAATTTTAAAGAATTTTAATAGAATTGGAAAAAAGGAAACCGTTCACAGCACATAATACTACTGGAGGAATAACAGTCATATCTTTAAAAAATCTTCACCAAAAGAACCTATGGGAACCAGCAAAAAAGGAAGAACTTTGCTTGGAGTTGGACAGTAGTTTGTGTGATTTAGTATGACCTGCTGTGTTCTGCTTATTATTCACCGTTAATTACAAGTGCTTGGAATGTCATGGTTCTAATACTTCAGAATCTTATTTATATCCTTAAATCACCATTGATTTAACTGACTTATTGAGTTAAATGCCTTTTTCTCTTACCCAAAAATGTTTCAGATTTATCATAGTGGAGGTATGGGCCAGAACAAGGTTTAATAAATGATCTTTTTTTACCTTGAGACAGAGAGTCTTCACAGCCTGGGATTGAAACATGGTTTCGAAAAATTTCTTTTCACGTTTTAACAAACCATGCTTATTAATCTTAAAAATTTCATTGTATGATAATGAATAATTTTTTTAAGTCCTTATATGTGACCTTATATTTATAAATTCATCAACTTTTAAAAGCATTTTGTAAGGAGTCTCACAATGTACATGCGTACTATTTTTCCTTTATTTCATATCGAAATTTCAGAGAACCTCAAACCATATTGTCTTTCAATACCTGCATTTAGCATTTTTTTAAAATAATGTATTCTTCTGACAGCTGCAAACAGAACTTTCCAAAAAATGAATCGAATTTTATCTGCAAACACAAGTTTTTCGCTCTTCTCATTTCTAAGTTTCTGAAAAAAGGCAATTACAAATGGAACACTTAAGGTACCATGAAGATATCCTTTCCATCCCACTACAAGAGCATTGCTCATTTTATAAAAATCCTCACCAGGATATTTTAGATTTGGGACAACTACATTATCTCGAATGTTTTCACAGAAAAACTTTGCTTGTGCCACACCGTGTGAGGATATATTATACTTAGGATCAATCCCTAAAAGATGACCAATACCATACCAAAAGTAGACATAATCATCTAAGCTTGCTACTGAAGCCTTGATGCCAAAATTTTGGGAGTGCATCAATGGAAAAGCTATGAATGCGCTTTGAACAAGCACCATATTATATTGAGATAAATAATGGCCCCGTCCATCTTTCGCCATTTCAGCACGAACTCTTTTGTGCATTTTCCTGACAATCAAAATAGATTTCTGAGCCTCTGAGCCTTTTTTCCAAACATTTCCATAATGCCAAGAAGCGATATGTTTGAAAGTACTGACATATCTTCTATGAGCCTTTCTAGGTGTTTCAGATTTGTTTGTGAAAACCAGAGTTTCAAGAAAATCTGGAAAACATAAACCAAGAATAAGAGCAAAGAACATACCCACACAACAGCTAAAAAGATTATCACGAAAAAAATTACGTCCTCGATCAAACTTGGCCATATCAAAATCTTTTGGAGGGATCAAATCAGCTCCTGAGTCCCCATCTTCATGTATTCCATCTTCAAGATATTTCAAGTCTTTTAAAGTGTTATTACTCTTCTCATTTGTAAGCAGTGAGTTTCTCTCCATTATGGCATTGAGTGTCATGTTCTAGGCAACTCTAAACAAATTACATGTATGACTTGTATGCTAGTTTGACAAAAGGCCTCATAGGCTGGAAAAGAGAGGAGAGATAAATGTATAATAATAATATGCATCATTGAAGTTAATCATTGTTGTTCCAAACAGAATCAAACATTATTATAAATAAAAAAAAACCCATAATTTATATATATTGTATATCTTTCATATACTTTTATAAATAATTATATATAATCATGTAAATTCATAAAGCAACATAAGCCTGATGAGATAAAAAATTTGGCATAAATAAAGAAGGCCAAATCATCCGATAGGTTTTGTATAGGTAATTAAGTCCTGTAACTGCCATTTAATTATTGAATATGGATGTACAATCTAGTTCACATTAAGTTAACTTTTATCCACGCTTCTGAGCAACAACAGGTGGATTGATGGATTGACCAAAATTCCCAGTATACTATAACATGTGCAGCATTTTCAGTATTTATTTTTTCTTTGTTTACTGCTCCATTAAATTCTAGTATCTAAGTACATACAGTGGAGTCCACTTATTTCAAAGTCATTTGGATAAAAAAAGGACTTTGAATTATCAGAATACATAGAGAAAGAGAGTTTTAAAAAAATGTGGATGACAGATCAGGAATGTCGTACACGTGTGCAGGCGGGGGTAGGGGTGGGCCTAACCCCTTTCTCTCTTGTAGCCTTATTGCAGGCTTTTGCCTGTGACGTAAGTGGGCACACTCACATATACACCAGAATCGCTTGCCGCGGAGCATAGTACTACATGTACTTTGTTTTACAAGCCTGGAAAAGTGCTTTCACTGTGTCAGAATAAGAAAAAACGCGCCAAAATTGCTTCTAAATAACCAGATCCTTATTTCGAAATTCAGGCTAACCGATATTATTTAATAAAGCTTATATAGAGAAATATTCGGTAAAATTAAACAACTTCGAAATTTCCAAGATTTCAAACTATCCGGATTCGAATTATTTGGACTCAACTGTATGTGTTTTAAATCTTGAAATTAATCACAATAAATCAGTAGATTAAAAAAAAAAAGGGAGATCAGGGTATCAAAAAGTTAACTTACTGTTCTGTTGGATTCTAACTTAAATTTCATAATTTTATGATAAGGCAGTAAAAACTGGCTATCTGGAGATTTTGCAGTTCTGATTAGGGTCACATGAGGCATTTTCAATTTGCCAGGAATCTTTCCGTCTAAAGTAATATTTAACAATTTTTTATCACATTTTAAGACCATTTGACTAAGAATAAAACGAGATTCATTTATTGCTTTCATTCTTGAAGCATGCAGGTAAAAAATTACTGATTTCTATGATAAATTTTTAATGCAATGTGCATTATAGTCACTTGCTCACAAGCAGTTAAAAACAAGCATTTTTTCGTAAACAGACTTTAGAAAATTTTCATGTGTTTAAAACAACGAGCTAACAATGACATAGACTTCAAATTCATAACCAAATGGTCAGTAGGTTGATGTGAATAAGAGCTGTGCTTCAAGAGCACGAACAACAAAATTGTTTATTAATCAACTTAAATGGGATGTTAGTTTATCTTCGCTTCATTGGTGCATCGATAGTAATGTTTTTTGAAAGAGGCCCTCCAATGCATTCTTCCTAAATTGCTTTAGTTTAAGTAACTTTCTTTGTCTTTCAGTTTGTGAAACTCTCTAGTAAAAGCTGTTCTGTTCTAGATTATATTTGTTTTTGCGTCCCACACAGGTACAAACTGTGTACTACATTTGTATTGAAGTCAGATGAGTTGATCTTCGTTTATGTTGATTTAATTTGCTGGAACCTGAACTAGCCTCTCTATCTTTGAATTCTCTCTATTAAATTTAAAATAAACGACTTCAATATTACTGTTAAAACGTCTGTGTTGATTGTGCTTTTATTTCCTAGATCTATATCTGTACCAAACAGTTGCTAATGTTAAATTTTACTCGCTGCTCATCATCTATCTTTCCCCTTTCCCAGCAGTGATAAAGCCTAACAAAGATGGCTGTAACACTCTTTCTCCTTTAAGAACCTGTACAAAGCTAGAACTTGGGAATAGGTGATTCTAACAGCACGCAATAGTGAGAGGTTTTGCTGTAGTGTCCAGTGTACCATTGGTCTTAGTATGTTGGAATGTTTTTAGTCCCACCCACTTGATTGTTCAAGGGTAATGATACGTAACATAATCCCTTTTCACATCACGGAGATCTATACATCCCAGACAGTCCAGACCGTAGGCCTACATCCTTATGTAGGCAGTACAAAGCTTATCCAATGACCTACAAGTAAGATGGTGCTGATCAGTGCCTGGAGCCAGGCCAGTACCATCTATCCAGCTGGCATGAATCCACCGAGTCAAATATCGGCAGCTCGATCTAGTGGAATTTTGGTGAAGGGACAAAGGCGCAAACTGTACACCCACTTTCGTATTGAGGAATGGAGAAAGTCAAGGCACTGCGTGGTCTACGGCTTAGGAGGGAAAAGGCAGGGAGGAGGTGGGCACAGCAGGTAAGACTCATATGTGTGTATATGCTAGCTTTGGGCCAACGAAATTTTCAAAATCTAATGTTTGACGATTTCCACTAGTTTAATGTCAGATGACAGGAAATGAAAACAATGATTATCATGGTTAGATAACCAGGTGGGTGTTTCTCTTTTTTTGCTTTGGTTTGTTCTCACTCCACATATGGACAAACTTTAGATCAACAAAGTAGGCTGACTGTGCACATCTTCACATCAGTATGCCAACCTGTAAAATTCAAACCCCACAAAAGTAATCCCATCTTCTATCCTTTGGAAAAAAAAAGGAGTATCAACAAGTCCATGACCCACAGGTCACGTCAAAATGTCTTATTTTTATTAAAGGCATAATTTCATTGATGTATGTCAAACAAAGTAGAGTCCCTTGATTTTATCCTACAGTTGAACAGTACACCTTAAATCCAACAAACTCAGATTCAAAGAACACCTTGCATTCAAGGAACAGAGTAAAATCCCCATTTTATTTTCCTGCTTTGACTCTCCCTTACATCAAACCAACTAATCTCAGACTCGTCCTTGGGTTCAACGAATTACAAGTATTGGCAAATCCACTGCAGAACGCTTTTCTACTTAGAAACTACATGTATGTAGTTGAAATTCAATCAAAAGGTACCCTGTTGGCTGTTAAGAAATGCTTGAAGTGTATAGGTGTTGGACACTTAGGGTATATAGGCTACATTATGCCATAGTAATACTAGGGGTAGGGAAGAGCAAAGTTTTGGCATGCAGGGAGAAAATAAAAAGAGAAGGCAAAGGGGGCAAGGGGTGGCAGCACGGGGAAATCATGATACAAGATCAAAGAGCAAAGGCGGACGTCACTTGGACAATGGTGGGAATGATGAAGAGTGGTTTTATCAACATGTGGAGATGATTGGGGTAATTTGACTTTGGTTGGTTACTAAGGCTGGGCCGGGTCACGTAAAAGTATTATCAGTAATCACGGATCTTCCTGACGAAACAGTTCCACGGATCCTCATGTGAAATCCGAGAGTAATCATAATCCTTGGTCCTCAGTAAGATGTCAGCGGGGACAGAACTGTCGATGTAATTATGGCCTTTTGACCTTGTCTCAACGGGAGAGTCCGTCACCACTCCTCACTTCACGGGATATTACTTTTTTGATTGCGGGACACAGTTGATCTTAGCCTACCGTCAGCCCCGTAACGGTACCTTCCGTAAGCTCTCCTCATTTCACCCGAAATTTTTTTTCTTTTTTTTGATTCAGGGACCCCCTTCATCACCACTCCTCACTTCACCAGAAATGATTACTATTCTGATTACTGGGACCCCGCGGATCTTTTGCAACAGGACTCCGGTAATCGTGATTATTTAAAAATTGGGATCCGTCACAGCCTTAATGGTTTCTTCCCTTGTGGTGCCTTTTGTCATGGCTCCAACTAACCTTGCATTCAACAAACTTTTAAAAATGACCGAACTGGTTCGTTGAGTCCGAGGTTTACTGTATTGATGTTGTCATAAATTCCCCAGCTACATCAACTCAACTGAAACGTAGTTGGCTTTACCTTTTTAAATTATTATAAACTTTTTCGCTCTCTTTTGCAAGAGTTTCTCCTAGTTAGATACATACTTCTCAAACATAAAAATATAACACCTGTTTTCAGAGATTTTTTTTTCTTTGAAAAGTGCCCTGATCCCTCTCTTTCAAAATTTTTAAAATCATCTAAAAGTGACTGAATACCTCTAGATTTGGATGCTGCTCTGTGCTTGCCTGCATTGCAGTTTGCATGCTTGCTAACATGGCACCATATGCATGGGACAGATCTTGAGGATCCTGGAGTAAAATAAGTTGTGACCAACTGCAATATCATGTTCTATAATGCCTAATGGTTTTACATTTTCCATTTCAAATTTTCATGGCTGATAGATTCATCTCTTTGCTTTTGGATGCTGTTTATGTTAACTTGCATATATTGCATACATGTAGAAATACTGGAATCAGTTACTTTTGCCATAGCCATGAGGAGACATATATTGTTCTTCAAGTAAATCAGAAATCATGAAATGTGAAGCTATAAGGAGATATTGCTCTTGTATTAAATTTAGTTTTTATATCAGAAATCATGAAATGTGAAGAAGTGGGTATGTAATTAGCGGTTGGGTTTGCCTCTGCTAATCCACCAATTTTGACATAGCTTTTGAGGTGCATGACATTAAAATGATTGGCATCATGTTTCTAGGCACATACGTACTTGACTACTAGTACTACCACTAGTCAGTTTTGGAGTATATCACATTCTGTGGCTTGAAAAAAAGTTGAATGTCCTTCTGCACCTTCATTCTAGGGCCACCTTCTCTCCTCTAAAGAATCAATCAGTCTAACAGGTGCCATGCTCTTAAGGTGTTCATGACCGGCTTCCATAAATTGCTTTCAATCATGCTTCTGTCACTCTTCCTACTTTGAGCTACTTAAGTCCATCCAAAATCTTTATACACTGTTTTCCTCTGGAGAATAGACCTTTGATTTCATTTACTGCTATTGTAACTGTTGACCTGCTATTTTGAATTTTCTGCAGACCTCGAACTCTGAAAACAAGTAAGTCATACCTAGCTTTACAACTGCCTTTGTTGCACTCAGGCTCTTGTGTTAAACCTGATGTAAGTGTGCTCAGTAAACATTCTTACTCATTTATTTGTTCGTAATCTGAAGTCGTTCCTATTAATATTTTCACCGTTTCCTCAGAAATAAAATAAATTCAGGGCCACTAAGAAACCCAAATCAACTGTGATAAGTTTCGTTCTTTCGTGATGATTAAAGTACAAACTCATGATTTGGTTGTAGATCTAGATTAGATCTTTAAATGCGACAAATAAAACATTCAGATTTGTTCGTAGACAGCAAAAACCAAAAGAACAACTTATTTCGAAGACTTACTGGCGACGAGTGTGAGAAACCAAAATTTCAAAGAAGCCCTCTTATCCACAGCTTAATGACGACACGTCCGTTAGGTATGTTACCCGTCCGTTATTCCTTAATTTGTGTTCTTACCTAGTCAACCATTGACCTTTATTGAGGGATAGCTTATTGGCCGTTGGCTTCAATGAAATTATTACGAAACGTTTCAACTAGTCTAGATTGTTTTGATTTCTAAAGGCCTAGTTTAGGAGTACACACTAAGCTAGGCTTCTTTTGTGTACTCCTCGGGCCTAAGCCAAAGACGGTAACAAAGCCTAGGCCAAGGCTAGTGCATTGAGATGCTTCATTACAATTGGAAGTGTCACAACCCTTATCCTAACCACTACTGAGAACTGCGGTACGGTACTGCTGCTTGTTGCAAAATCTATGCAACATGAATGCAATCAATTGACATGTTGTAAAATGAAAGCTAAAGTAATTTTTCTTATCTAGAGAGCAAAAGAACTTTTTATCCTTTGTAAATCATATCAAATCCAACGAGACGTCGGTGGGACTCACAGCAAGAAGTTTTGGTTATAGCTGAAAAAAAAAAGACAAATAGTTTGCTCGCCTCGGCACTGCTCCACGTTTCTCTCTATGTTTAGTCCAGTAGACCTAACGTACCAGTCTTATGATCAACAATTTTTCGGAACCTTGTGACTTTTAAATTACTGCTTACAATCAATTTAACTCGTGTTCTAATCTACATCCAATTTAAGCTTTCAGAGCTGGCATCTCGGCCTCAGGTTTGTAAAAAATCTTAGTTCGTATATATCGAAATTGAGTTCTCAGGCACAAACCAAATATCATTGCTGTATGGATTCTTAAAAAAAAACAAAAAAAAAAAACAAAGCATATCCAACTTTTTCTCCAACCATTTCTTCAGAAAATAATAGCCTTTTCTCGATCCATTTCGGCAGTCAGGCTTTACTTCTGCTCTGTTAAATTTTCTAGTTAGACATATCGTGATTCTTTAAAGCAAAACAGTGGGCAGAAAGGAACACGAATGAAGAGTTCCAGCTTAAGTTCTAGCTCCACCACAGAAATACTCCATTACTGAGTTTCACAGATCGACAAGCTAATTCACCCATTCATCAAACACGGAAAAAAAAACACCAGCATGACAAATAAATACCCACTACGCTTACACTTAGTTACTTCCCTTACCATTTACATGAAACAGAATTGTTCATTGGTTCCAATAAAATAGATAGCCAATCAAATAACAGTTGTCATATAATGCTTCGTTGCTCTTAATATGGCGAAGATCACAACACCATTGTCATACTGAAAAAGCTAAATTGAGGAAACTGCATATCACTCAGGATCGAGATTATCAGCGAACAGATATTTGAAGCAAAGCAACTGTTACAACAGGCTAGATTAATTATTGGCATTAGGTATAAATCTAAGCTAAATCTTAGAGCGCATCATTGCGTTCAAAATGAAATGTAATGCTGAAAGAGAGACAGCATTAGGATTTTTACCACAAAAGGAATCAGAATTCAGCGTCCTTCTGCCATATGCCGATGATATTGACGTGGAATCTAATGCTGTCTTGGCAGAGATCAAATGTCATTTAGGAAGGGCAGTCCAGCTGCGAGATATTAAAATAGGTTGTCGGCATTGGATTGTACAGTTGGAAAGGTAGGTGTCTAGATCCAGATTCATTCTGAGCTCTTGAGGCTTCTGATCGGTAAATCTGCAGATATCAGCCCACCTCATGTCAGGCTTCACAGTTGAACGTTTCCTGAAGAAATCGAAACTTCAATGGGATTTTTGGGCAACACAAAAATGCTTATATCTTGAAAAGTATTTACAATGATAAAACCTTCATATTTGAGTTCAGCATCAAATTCTCTAAGAAAAATACACTTTTAAAGCTTGGGGTGAACTAGGCCGATATCTGCAATAATACCTTCTGATCTAGTCGTCTTCTAGACCAGTGAAGTAGTATTAGATGCTTATAATCAAGATAAAGATTGAAATCGAAAGAACTGGGACAGTTTTCTAATTTTTTATCGAAATCGATAAAAATTAAAATTTGATTTAATGTTAGTTCCTTTGGTTTTGAAGTACTTTTGAACTCTCTAGTCTAGATGACATATATATACTATAGGCCTTCCTTGATGCAGGCACAAGTATCAGAAAAAAAAGTAATTCTTAACTCATAGGTGAGAGCGGGAGAGAAAGAGAGTATTCTTGATCAATGAGAGAATATATTTTAAATGAATTTTTATATGAAAAGAATATCAATTTTCGGTAAATTTGCAGATTTTGCTTCAACTCACTTTAGGCTTCACAATTGAATGTTTCTCAACAAATTTGAAGCTTGTAGTTTAATGTGATTTTAGAGCAATATCTTATATCTTGAAAGGTATTTATTTACAACGAATAAAACCTTCATATTCGTGTTCAGCATATCAAATTCATGAAGAAAATTACAATTAAGCTTAAAGTAAGTTGGGCTGATAACTGCAATAATTTTTTAAGTTTCATTTCAACTCTTCTCATGTATTTTTAATCAAGTCTCCTGAGTTTCATATCAATGAGTGCCCCTATGTAATTGGTGTGTTTGAAACACATGTATAATTCTGCCTTCAGCACATGTTGTACATATTCTTTTTTTCACTAAAATGTTCATTAGAGACTGTATGTGCATAAAAAAACACCCTAAACCTGGTAAGAGAGTTAAAATTTCCCTGAATTTTGTGGTATTAATGTTTAAATCTTAGTTCGATAGAAATAATTTCACCCCTCATTTTGCCCTATAGATTGTTGGATTTGCGCATACATAGACAATACCACATTTTGGCAATGAAGGTGCATGTTCTAGATATTCAGGGGATATTTTTGTGAACTTTTAAAATTTTCATATAATACTGCCTGTTGCTGTTTCCAGGAATCCAATCTCTTTATCACTGGCTATTCAAAACCCATGTTTTTGTTATTAAACTTCAAGTATTTTTTTTTTCCAGATACATCTCAATATATGGCTACAAGTTTTCTAAGACTGACCATGTCCTGCTTGTCAAGCTGGTTTTTGATTTGCTCACAATGCCACTCAAAGAGTATGCCTTAGTGGACAAATTTGCAGTGGTCCTCGCAACATTACTCAAGTTAGTGAAATCTTATTAAATACCATTGTTATGAATTTTTTCACTTTTTAATGCAAATATTATTACAGTTTTAATTTCTTCCAGCTTATTAAAATTAAGAAGGTATGTTAGTCTCAATCATCAATGTCACATTCTTTCTCTTGTTATTTGTCACTGCATAGTACAGTATTGAGCCTTCTTTTAGATTCACATAAAATCATGACCAATGTAATTAAATTGTGTTCATGACTTGATTTTACTAAACATGATATTATTAATATGTATGAAAGTAAGTCTCTTTACAAGGACAAAGGCTTGATTTTCATGTACTTCACCCAGGCTTAGAAAAAACATTGCTCAATGTCATTTTTTTAAAAAAACTTTTAACAGAAAGCGCAGCTTACTGTCCAGGGATGACTTGATCTTGCCATGGCGTCCCTTGTACAAATTAGTAGAAGACTGCACTAAAGATGTTGGTGGTTGTAGAGTATTTACAGTGTAAGATATTACTTTTAATATATATTGAAGATCTTTTACTCTAAGATTTTCCAAGTAAATTTTCATAATTTGCCTACAGCCTCATATGATCTTTTACTCTAAGATTTTCCAAGTAAATTTTCATAATTTGCCTACAGCCTCATATACACACACACACATTGATATTTAAACTTTTTAAAAACTCTTTAAAATATTTACATAATCAATATTTGTCCCATACTTTAAAACATCCCACTGAGTTTTATTGAGATGTAAAATTTGGAACTTGAAAATGCCATGATTTTTTTCTCCATTTTTCTCATGTCATATTTTCACAGAAACTTTGAGACTCGCATGAAAAGTGTTGTAAGGGCCTGCACTCCGTAAGTCACTTTTGACATGGTCTTACTGTCTCAGGTTATTAATCTTGCTTATGAATCAATCTGTATTGTGTAGTCAGACATGCCGCTCATTTCGATTTAGGCGGAGTCATCACAATTTTTTCTAAAAATTGGTGAAAATTGCGATTTTCCGCTTTTGTTCTGTGGATTCCAATTTTTTAAAAGATTTTGAGCTCCAACGTAGGCCTGAGCAGTTTAGTGTGAAAAGATAATTCTACAACGAGTGCGATATTTTTTCTCATTATGGATCATCCTGTGTGAAAGTATAAAACCGGACAAAGTATTATATTGTTAATGATGGTTTCTTTTTCTTTATTATTTATATTTCCTATAACAATTTCGAGATTTCTATTTTAGCTAAAACCGTCCAAGATATTAGTGCTATCCAGTGGTTTCCTTCATTCATCCGAATACAACATTCTTTCCATCTTCTCAATCACATTTAAATCTCGCTGTTATTTCCTACATAGGATTATTCTTATTTCTTGATCTGATATTCACTACCAGACATTTTTTTTTTTGCATCAAGCTATTTTATATCTTCATTTAGTTGATTATCAAGATCGATCTGGAAATCCTGAAATAGAGCTGGCGTAAAACTTGATATCTAGATCTAGACTTAGACTCTAGATCTAATATCTAGGGTCCAGATCTAAATATATAGTTGAAAACGGGGCATACCATGAGACTGGTGATTTTCATTTCAAAGCAAATAAATCGTAAAACTAGATCTAAGTGTTAAGTTGTTGATTTTTTTTTTTACGTGGCCAGGTGATTTTCTTGCATCAAGCTATTTTGTTGGAAGGCTACAACAGTACATTCAAGTTCCACCTTATAGTCTGAGAAATAGTCATAGAAAATAATAGTGTTTCACAACCATGGCTCTGTTTGCATTAGATCCCATCTACTCTCCTCACATTGTCTGATTTTAAAAGACCAGTTAAAAAAACTTGTCAAGTTCTTCTCTCTGTCAGTAAAATTTAGACCTAAAGACATTCTAATTGCTTGTACAATTGTAGACTTTCAAAGTCTTTAGTTATTTTGTCTAGAAAACGTGATGAGACCGAATCTAGATTCGAGATATCTAGTCTAGTTTAAGTATCCCTCTGTTTTCTCTCAGATTCCTCTTTTGAAAAATTTTGGGTGGCAGGTCTGTGTAGTGAATAGAGAATGTGAATTAGTTTGACATTGTCCCATTTTGATTTTGTAAACTTTAACCGAGTCATGATCACTATTAAAAGTATCTTGTGCTGTATTAAAACTAAAAGTGAGGGGTTAACTATCATTTTAAAAACATTTTCACGGTCCCAAAAAAGACCCCTTTTTATTTTTAATTTACACTTAAAGCCTATTTCTAACCAGTGCTGAGATTTACCTAAACTTAAGCTCTACATAATTTATTGCTAAGAATTTAGTTCAAATATGAATTAACCTTTTCAGCGACACTTTGTCATAGAAAAAATTTAGCACACTCAAATAAATGTGACAAAATATTTTCCTCCCAGCAACAATTGCCTCATCTTTTATTCTTTACTAGATATTTTCATGAGGATGCTACTCAAGAGATACTGGATGAGTTCAGACCATGGCTTTGTCCTTTTGACATGATGGTCATTGGTGGCCTCCAATGTTTGGAACTGTTTCTCCCTACCTCACTTCCTCCAGAGCTACATCATAAAGGATACAAGTGTGTTATCCTATATCATTGGGTTATTATAATAATTTTTTTTTTCATCTCTTCACTTTAAATAAAATCAAATAAAAATTGTGAAGCCATTAGTTTTTTGTTTTGTTTTAGTTGGTTTTTGCTATTCAATCCATGTCATAACTCTGTTAAAACCATGACTGGATGCTAAACTAATTTTTCTTGACATTTTGTGTTTTTTTATGTATGGAATCTCTATTTTTCTTTCACACTTACCACAATTGAAGGCTGGCTTACCAAGAGCAGTTGTGTTCAAAGTTTAACAGAAATATCTGTTTTCAGTAGGGTGATAGCTAGCGAAATTCCCACCATATTAATAATATTGTTGTTTCCTGAGGATTGATTTTACCACCAAATATTTTCAGAGTTCCTTTATATGTTGTTCATAGTGTTGTTATACTTGTTATGCTAAATCACCACTTTTTTTTTAAATTTAATAAAAATTAAAACATTAATTTTATAAAAGAAAAAAAAGATTTTGTGTCATAGGATCAGTCACTTTTTTGACTACTTTAAGTAAAAGTGCTTAGGCTTTGTGCAAAATTTTAAGAACCTAAGTCTCAATATAATAGTATGCGAATTAAAACATATTAAAACATTAAAAAAATATATTATATATATACTGGGTTTTGCTTCATTTTAAGCCGATGCTAAAGAGAAACAATTTTATGTTAAATTTTCATTTTAAACTTGGCCTTGATTTTTGTTCAATCTTAGGTACAACCAAACATGATTATCTCATCTTAAACTTTATGATACCTCTGATATTCCAGTTTGTGGTTGGACGAATTCCTTCAGTTATGGAAGTCATTCTATAGCATGCCATCATGGGAAGGGGTGAGTGGGTAGTGTTTGAATTTCATTTTCTTTGGAATTTATTTACATTACATATAATAACCATTTAGTCATGAGATTAAAAAAAAAATTAAACTCTGTAAAGAAGAATATGTGGAGCGCTGTTGATATGTATCCAAGTGGCTATTTCAAATGGTCTTTGATCACAAGGTTAAACCTTACATTTTTGCCCATCTGCGCTATTTTATAAAATTCAGAGACTTAAGTTTTCATAGTCAAAAGTTTGTCCTTGAATAACCTCACTTAAAGAAAACATGACGGTTACAAAGTGATATATGTAAAGCTTTAAAAAGGAGCAAATTATTAATTTTTTTTCAGTCATTGTTTCTGTAGATATCTTAATATGAAAATCAGATAATTATGTTGATTACAGTACATTTCAATTTCAGAGCCTTGTAAACTTATTTTCAAGATTGGCTCATGACAATGTAGGATACATCGACTGGACCCCTCATATACCCATGGTTAGTATTTCTGTGTAGGCTGACGGCAGATTTAAATCCTTGTGTAGATTTTTCTGCACTTCTGTCCACAGTCTTACTTTTTTCAGTAAGCCATGGGTTTTCAGGTTGTCAAGTTTGTAATCAAATCTATCAATCATTGAATTATTCATGCCGCTTTATACATTGTGAAGAAGAACCTTATCAATGATAATACTATTGACAGTATAGCCTACTTACATCTACAGCTGATTTATCAATATTTCTATCATTGACATTTTTTCACAAAATTTTACATCATGTTCTTGCTTTTTAAGATATCTTACATCAACTTATTTTGTTACTCCTCTTTATCAATATGCCTACTGCAAATCTTATTAATTAAAGCCCAAGTAGAAGGGGGAAAATGAGAAAAAAATCTTGCATTCATCGTGCTACGCAAAGTCAGTGTTGATCATAAAGGTTTAACGTCTCCTAAGTTCCTTTCTTCCATCCAAGTAGGCCTACCAATCCTTCAATCAGCACTGTTTCAGTTGAAAGCACCAATCCCCATTGGCTTTCTATGGGGCTTAGATCTAGATTTGACCTCACCCACATCGCAGAACCAGATGAGTGCCGTTGTGCCAATCAGCAGGTATTGTTTAGGTACCAGCGCCACAGCAAGAGCACAGTGACCCTCTCTCCAAGCTTAATTGCCAACACATTCCACCGCGCGCTTTCTTTCTCTCTATCTCACACAACATATTACTTACACTCTTACATTACATTACCAGAACAGAACCGGTGAGAGGGGAGGAAAGTTTAAATGCTAGGAACACCATAGAGGATCAGAGATGCTAAATTTCCTGATAAATCACGAAATCTGGATTTTGTCTGAGTTCAGGATGATCTTTGCCAAAAAGTCCAGAACTTCTCTTCTAAAAATGATGTCATCACACATCAATCCAAGATCCTCATGTGCAATATGCTCTTCTACACCTTTAAATTATGTTTTTAATTTAAGCTGTGCTCATTTACAAAAGAGTTCCTATTCTTCAGGAAATGTTCTAGTTTTGTCTCTAGCTTGCTAATGTCTGTTTCATGATGTGGTTCTTCAAGAATAACTTTTCGAATCATCTAGATTGTCTAGGGACCTCTATCAATGAAGGAAAAGGCAATATTGATGAGGAAAGTGTGTAAATTAAGTGAAAATGGGTCTTCAGACCTAGATCTTGTCACAGGCAAAGGAGATGAAGAACTTAATAGTTGGATCTATCATATAAAACTATGTAAATCCACTCTTTGATTCAAAGGCTGGACATGGCTCCACAAGAATTGGGATTTTTTTCCGCTAAGTTTGTGTCATTATATAGACCATTTTTCTCCCTTTATGTTCATCCTATTCCATTAAAGAATCCTTTTTATCTTTTTTTTCCCCCAAATAACCAGTTGAGAAAGATTCTCAGTTATTTCCCCACTTTTACTAGATCTAAATGTGGTAAAAATGGATAATTAATGGTTAAAACACTTCATTGAAACAGTGCATATAATGTTTTTCTTGTAATAATGTTTATCTCTTTTTGTTTATTTTTATTCATTGATACCTGTTGTTACCTCTTATTTTCTTTGGTTCATTGTATAAATTTGAGAACAATCGTGTTTATGACCGCTTAGTCTCTCGCGTCAACTTTTTAGAGATGTGGGAAAAGTTCAGGATTTTTTTTCATAATCAGTTGACACCTCTGAAAGATAGATTCCTCTCTGTTAACACTTATGAGTGGCTCCACAATTTTATTATCCAGTCCTTACCTCCTTTTTCCCTATCACCATGCGCCTAGACGCGAAGCACAATGTATGTTTATTGGCACAATGGCTTTGTCTGACTGTCTGATGTGAGTGAGGCCAAATCTAGATCTAAGCCTGATAGAGAGCCAGTGCTGATTGATGCTGTGAGCTGAGACAAAGTGTCGCAATGTGGAATGTTTTTTCATTGTCTGTGGCTAAAGGCATTAGTGGAGGGTAGATCTAATCTTTCCCTGATTGTCTATTCACAGCTACCATAGACTTTCTTCATTCTTGCACAAAATGGCATTGAAACAACCATGCTTTTTTGACTACTCAGCGTTACACTGTAAACTCTAGACATATAACTTTAGTGTTAGAACCAAGATCAAACTGCTAGCAGATGTTAAGAAAGCTACCCTTTACTGAAAAAGGAAAAAGCGGAGCCAATACTCCAAATTCCATTTCATGGGGGAAAAGTTAACAAATGTAGGCAATGGAGTCTTTTATTATACATATTGTCCTCCGGTTTTTCCCCTCTTTCACTTAATATTTTCCTATTTGTCTGTGTTGATGGTATTTTCCTCTTCATCTTTGTATTTTTATTGATCCACATTTAGATATATTAACATAATTTTTTTCCTTCAAAAGCATGTTGATATATGTCTTATTATTGGCATCTATGCATGTCTTTTGTCAGTCAAAGAGGCAATTTGGATAACAAGGCTCATCAACAGAAAATTAGTAAGAGATGATAAAAAGAATGCCTAAAAGAATTACAAGTAAAACTAAAAGTATCAAGACTGTCTAAGTTTTGCTACGGCCTATGTCTTCTGTTTTCCAGATTTTTACAAGACTTCTTCGCAGTTTCAACCTACCCGTGGGAACTAAGCAGCTTGTTCAAAATAACCAGCACAACACATATGATATTCAGAACGTATCAACATGGATTATCAGCATGATGGTAATTTATAATAACTGTTAATGTTAGTATTTAATGATTAATATTTTCCTAGCTCTATAAAACTTCCTGGATGACTTGCAAACTTGATTGGGAAGAGTCACATGACACCAAAGACAACCGTTGAATTTTAACGCACCAGTATTTTCCATTGGGCTCACAGACATCTAGGTGATACAATAACAATGTATATTAGACCTTTGTTGTCAGGCAGGTGAAATGGGGAAATTTTTTAGCTAAAGGCTGATAATGAACTCAAATTGGGTGCAAATCAATTGCCAGCTTATCACGAAGCCTGAACTCTGCCCAACTAAAGATTTGTGAATACTGGCAGTCAAAGCTGAAATTCGGGCAATGATTGCCTGATGTTAAGCAAGAGTGTGAAAATGAATTGTGACAACTTCTCTGCATAGGCCGAGTAAGGCCAAGGTTCTTCCTTCTAATTACATGCAAATATAGGTGTAGTTCCAGTCTCAACAGTGTTGAAATATAGAAATATAGATCTAGATCTGTGAAGATAAAGATACCACTAGAATATAGATATTTAGATGTAGATCTATATCTTGGAGTGATTTTATGATGACTGAACAGTTTTTGAAGTTGAACGCACGGTGAACCTGAAAGATATATATGTAGTTTAATTAAATAGGGGAAAGAACTTTTATTTTGAACAGTTCTTCTGTTAATACTTCATCTGTGCCAGACAGAAACTTTTAACAGTAATGGCGTAAGGTTGAACTTCTACAAAATTTTATGTGAAAAGAAATAGTGAAAATTGTACGGCGAATACGATATTTTTCTTTCATCGAGTATAAAACTGGGCGATATAGTATCTCGATATCATCTATTCGCCATTATTATTTTATATATCAAGATTTATATTGTAGTTGGAACCATCCAAGATATTCGTGCCTTTGATTTGTTTACTTTATCGCACATTTGTCAGAAAAAGTTTATTCTCTCCATCTTCACACCCGACCTTGCCGTCATTTCCAGGAAAGGATTATTCTTATTTCTTCATGTGATAATACAAATGTGTTAATACGAATTAAGGGTTAGTTTTTTTTTTTTGTTCAAGATACATTATCTGAATCTAGTTGATTATTAAGATTGATGGGAAATCCTAAGCAGAGCTAGATCTACATCTGAAATAGATTCAAATCTAGATCTTATAATCGGAACCAGGCACAACATGACATGAAACTATATTTATACTGAGTGATTTTCATATCCAAAGCAAATGATAATAAATCTAGATCTAAATGTTAGTTATATTTCTGTTTACGAGGTCGAGAGCCTACTTAGTTTAAAACCTGGTCAATATTAATAAAATCCAGCTCAAATGTCGTAAGAAACGATAAAGGGAAGCTAGAATATAGGCCTTTATCATGTTTTATGTATACTCTGATGAGTAAACTTAATGGAGCCTCAGTAGAGCCAGAAAAAGACAGAAAGCAGTAACATTTTGGGGACACAGCTGTAAATGGGCTACAGGTCATTCAACCTCATAGTGTACTATCAAATTTTGTTTTTAGTTGGATGATTTAAGAAAGTTCAGAAAAAAATCTTTTTGTCCAGTTCTCATGAAATTAGAAACAAATTTTGATAGCAGTGGTTAGGAGAAAAGGATCGCAATAGGGAATACCTCTCAGATTGTAAAAGAAAACTGTTAAAACGGGTCTTGGCGTTTTGTCTTTTTTGCGACCATAGACTAGATTGTTGTAAAGGAAAATGTTTCAGGAGATTGGCGTTAAGGTATTGGTGTGGTTCAAAATAAGGTGAGAAAATGTTAACGTTAATGTTAGTTTTTATTAATATAAAGTGATATAATCATAGGGAAATGTGAAGAGAAACTGGGTTTTTGAAATTAATTGTGATAGAAATGAGTAAATTGTCCCTCTGACCCCTATCAAGGGGACCTGGTACATTCTTGATTTTCAGGCTATTATGTTGTGCCTTACACCTGAGTCTAATACGTGCCTCAATGTTTTTGTAGTTTATAAAATAGAATCAGAAAAATAATGTTTTTACATTTGCCTAACTACAAATGTAGCAGTAATGGAAAAAAGCTCACAAATTCTTATTCAAACTAATTTAGTTCAAAGGCCATCTTTGCTCTAGTGATCTAATACTTTGATATGAGTTATGCAAAATAGATGCAACTTTTAGAAGTTTCAACAAATTTTTTTTAAGTAGATTAAGATTGCCTAAGTAATTGGCAGCATAGATGGCTATAGTTATCAGAGGAAGGCATAAGGGTAAAAATTTAAGTGACTACAATAAGAGCACAGCACATTGACATTTAGGTTCTGTTTTTGTTCAAATTAAACAAATATTCTTTATCACTATCACAATCTTTTAAAGTCTTAATGAATCAAGTACAAGATAGTAAAAATGTTTTCACAGCTGCAAGATGGTTGACATGCCTGCAAATATAGGCTAGCTAAAAGACCTTGGAGGTACATTTTTTTTTACATTTACATTAAAAGAAACAGCATAGGTATATTGTTGCTATTTCTGTGTCTTAGGTTTAATAGTGCTTTCATACTACTGAATATTACTGTTTTTGAAATTATTAAAATCTATTACCTTAATATATGCCATAAAATTGTATTTTTGTTATATCAGGGTGGCTCAAATGATGTTATCCAAGAACACATCACAAAACTCTTCAAAGCACTGCATTCATTTTTCCACCCTTCCAATGCAGGTCGATGGAGTGTAAGTAATTTTTTTTTACTTTATCCTAGCTCTTCACAATATCCCTCAAGATAAAATTAGCTTCTTTGTAATTTCTGCTTTCTCAAACTCCCACTGTAGCATGCAGATACTATTGCTTTTATGTACTATTTGTACATTTTATTTTCATGTTTTAGCATTGCTAAATATCTGCTCACTTAATTGTTTTTATAGATTATTGTTTATAAATGTTTGCAGTTTGATTTTCTCATTTGTTGTATTCTGCAATCCATCAGAAAATGTCAAAATCATGTGACATACAGAAATTGAAATAGATCAAGCAACATTTGTACAACGATTGATGTTTCTAAATTAATTAAAAATGATAGATTTTAAGATAAGTGAACGATTGCATTTTATGGGCTAAGTATGTTTCACTTCGCATAGAAATCTTCTGACATCACATTTCTAATGTGTCACTCAACCACAATAGTGAATCTTTTTTTTTATTGTATAGTAATCAACAGTCTTTTTCCCTTGCTCCCCTTTTTTATATTTGAGAATCTTACTCTCAACCCATAGTTTTAACCTGTTTCACAGCTTGTATCAGTCTCTGTGAGTCAAAATGAGTCATAAATTTGAGAGTCAGTTAATAATCAATAACATTTAAGGCACAACGGAGGTTAGAAACTAAGACTCAACCATGAGAAGCAATTGGGCTGTGCTCCTTTAACTCACCAGGAGCTTTAGCAGAGATTATGCTTTCCTGAGGTTTTTTTCTTGTAAATGGGCTGTTGTTTTAAATATCTATACCTTCCTGTGTTTAGGAATGAAAATTGTTCTTCATTTTACATATGTTAACTGATCTCCATGGCCTGTTTGCCAAATCTGGATCAAAGTTTCTCATTCTTCTAGTTAGCTGATGTCTAGAGGGGCTCTTTTTATTTTCTACCCAGAGAACACTCCCCTTCTATTTATAACCTCAGGGCAAGAAACTTTATTTTAACTCCTGTAGAACAAATATATGGCTATCATTTGAGTTTTGCAGTTGAAATTATATTGTTTCTTGCATGGCTATAAACATTTTTTGCTTGACAAGTGTGAGCACTATTTTAATTTAATTTCAATACAATTAATTTTGAAACTGTTATTTATAGAATGTTTATGCAGGACTTTAAAAGTGCTTATTTGTTACATATACAACACGTATAAATTTTTTTATAACTGAGATTAAGCTTAATGCTTTTAACTAGTTATAGGTATTACTTATGCTAAATATGAAAAATCTGAATTTGAAGAATTTAGAAGTTTAACTTTTAAAAGCATCATTGGTTACTTAGCTTATGGGTATTCTCTTTCAGTAAGATTTTTTAATTTACTTTCAGTAGATAATGTTTTGGAATTTATTTTATTGAGTTCAATCAATGCCTTTTGCAGACAACTTAATTCATAGAAAATGACTATTAACTTATTTTACTCAATTAATCTTTTTTTTTTTCTATCCTCCTTTCCTGATAACATTTCAAATATGATGTAGCTGAGACTAGGCTCATTTTTGCAAAATTTACCCAAAAGTCTTGTCAAGCGGATACGAAGGTGAGTATTTTGTTCTTTTTGATGTTGTTCATTTGCCATTTTAATCTTCATTTAACATCAGAATATTTTGAAGCAGTAAATATGAAACAATAAGCAATTGTAAAAAGTTAGTTCATATTTTCTTAATTTTTCATATAAGAATCTAAAGCTTAGTATATTTTTACTTTGTAACAACTCTCTTTAAAATGTAGTGACGATAATTTGTTATGAAAGATGTTTTTTTTTTTTTTTTTAAATTTTTTTTGTCTCATATTATAAACACACCTGTTTTTCAGAGAGCGCTACAAAGATTGTAAATGGCTATCGCCTATCCCTGACTCTCATAAACTGACGGACGTTCAGGTCACAGAGTTTGTAGAAAGTTTGAAGCCATCCCTCTTTGTGGCCATTTTCAGCAAGATGGGTAGCCAGGATGCCTCCATGGGGTTGCGAAACCTGGCCACTCTAAGACCAGAAATTGTGATACCTCCCTTTCTAGAAAAGTCAGTGTGTCCACAAGTGTTAGGAAGATTTTGATACCAATTTTGTATGCCTTTCAATGCTAGCTTTGACTTTGACTGATCAGAAAATAATTGTAAAATGTTTTGTATATTTTAATAAAGATATTTAAATATGGAAATAGTGAATATGATCATCATGTTCACAAATTTTGCTTTAGATCTAATGTAATTATAAAGCAGATTTTTTTTTAAAGTAAGAAATCTCCCATTTCAACTCTAGCTTGTAATTATGGTCTAAAAAGTCTCCACTGCAATTTATTGCAGGGAAAGCATCAGTAGGTCATAATGCAAATAATTCAAACTATGTCCTGCTTATTTTTAAATTCATTACCCTTTTCTCCGTCAGGATGTATCCTGCCATGGAGACACTGATTGAGCCTCACCGCCTGATTGCCTGCATGGTGTGTATTGTGCATATAGCTCGGCCCATGCTGACTGCCAAACAGCATTTTCCAGAGGGACCGTCTCATGTTTTGCCCTTACTCAACTTGGCATTGCCTGGCATTGACCCTAACGACTTCAGGAAAACTTTAGTGAGTTTAGAGATCTGATTCATTCAGCTATTTTTAGAAAATGGTATGATGACTAAGCCTAAAAGACACAAAACAACTAATTAAAATTAGAAAACACAAGATGGTTTCGAGCTTCAATGGAAAATGTAGCATGCAAAGAACAAGAATTCATAGTTACTGAGGCAAAAAGATTTAGCCTAACATTACAAACCTGCAAATTCTAAGAAAGTTAAATAAGTAATTTAATTTACTGCTATGATGAGGGCTTATAGTTCTTAAAGTAAAGATGTGAGCATCTAAATCCTATAGTTGTTGGTAATGGTGAGGCAAGTCCTGGAAGAGCCCACTACTACTACTACTACTACTACTGCTGCCGCTGCAACTGTTGCTACTACAACAGCAAAAACTACATCCACTACCTGCACTATCACTTTCAAGTGATGCTGCCTCTCCTGTCACTACCACTTCTTCTAATGCTCCTGTTCCAACAGCCCCTACTGATGTTGTTATTACTTTTAAACTATTCAATAAAAATAATTATAACAGCATCTGTAAATAATAACAATAATAATAATGATAATAATAATAATAATAATAATAATAATAATAATAATAATAATAATAATAATAATAATAATAATAAGAAGAAGAAGAAGAAGAAGAAGAAGAAGAAGAAGAAGAAGAAGAAGAAGAAGAAGAAGAAGAAGACATTTTTTATCATGATAGATTTGACAATGATTGTAGCAAAAATAATTTTGTCTTATCTCGCTTTTTCATTTATTTAAAAATCTTCAAAGGCAAGGAAATTTATGTTCCAAAATTCATTTCAATTTTGGTCTAACTTTTCAAGACTCAGATTATTTCTAAGGTGTTATTTTATGAACTGGTGTGTTACAACATATTTTTCTTTGAAGTTTTCAAGAGGGGCACCCTAAATCACAACCAGAAGGCTTTCTCTATGTTTGTAGCCCTAACGGTCCATAATAGCTGATTTATTCCTCTTTCATTGGACGCTGCTACCCATGCTACCCAGAGTGAGAGAACGGTTGCCTAAAACATATCGCATAACCGTTACACAATGTACCCACCCCTAGACAGTAACAATTGATCACCCACTTTAAAGATAAATTGTATGCAATATTCTTTGGAATGGCAAAACTGTATATCCATATTAGTTCAACAATTTTTGCAAAATAGTACCTAAAACTAGAAAATTGAACTAAAGGGAACAACTTTATAGATTTGAATATTTCCTGCGTGTTTTAGCTATGCTTCTATTAATCCATATGATTTTACATAATGCAACCTATGGTGTGAAATTCCATAGGCCAGCAAGAACCTCTCAGGTAAACTAGGATCTGTAACATCGGCCTACTGTTAGACAGTAGTGATTTTGGAGGTGAATATTATCCCTGTATAACAGATTGACTGACAAGATGTTTCGTTTATTTGAACCTACCGGTTTTTTAATTGGATTTTACCTCAAACCAGCAAATCTTACCCATTTTTTTTTAAAGGCATTACGGTCAGCCTAAATTGGTGCTTACAACAGATATGATTGTAAAATACTCATCTATTTGTCTCATACAACTCAGGTTTTGAAACCAATAATGCTCAACAAAATGTTTACAGGCTGCATTGATGCATGTCAAATAAACCAATCTGATAGGTTGTGATAGGTTTAATTTAGTTTGTCCAGTGAATAGTAGACAATACTGATTTAAGCTGATATAAATGCTAAACATGTATAAATACATATATGTTCACTAAACAGATTTTTCATTGACTTTTTTTCCCAATATTTATAGATAGTTTTAATATTATCTTTTCTTTTCTCTCAGGTAACCCTGCAAATGATTTCAACTTTTGTGACTCTCATACCCATTGTTGACTCCTCTGAGGCTGTTCATGTTTTAACAGATTTAACTGAGGTGAAAGGGATAATTTATTTTTCTGAATTCTCTGATGGATGATTTTTTTAACATTAATTTGATTGCTCCTGATCAACAGAAAGAGAAAAAAAATCAATCTTGTAAACGGCTTCAACTGAAAATAGCAAAGAGAATGGAAAGAAAAATAGGCAAATATTATCTTTGATCAAAACATTATAGAATGTACTTAACAAGGGTTGGGTTAATTTGATATATGTATAAGAACAATTCTCAAACATCTAATTTGACTTTGTGTTAATTTTGTTGCAGCGTGAACGAGAACTTTGCTCTGCAACAGCACAGTTTGAAGATTTTGTGTTGGCATTTCTTGACAGGTAAGAAAGACATAATACCTGAATTTAACATAAGAATGCCCTGTGACTATCTATATCTGAACTCTAACAAAAAGAAATTGCATTATTCAACACAATATATATATATATATATATATATATATATATATATATATATATATATAAAGGTATCATGTATTGTCACAGTGGAAGAATGTGTATTTTAATGAATATTGGCTAGAGCTTGGTTCAAATTATAAAGAGAACCGTTAATATACATTTGTTTGAAGAGAATCAATGTTAAACAAAGAATTTACGATTTATTAATTAAGGAAATTATTTTCAGTATGATGAACAATGACTTTAAATCTCTTTTACTCATTGATAAATAGGATCTTCAATCTAATAGAAAGCAATAGCCAAGATGCATCCCTTTCTGTGGTAGAGAGACAACTTCTGGAGCACACAGTTCTAGAAGTTGGTATTGGATCTACTGTCTCAGCAATGCTACAGCAGTGCTCTACAGCTATTTACCTGGTATGTATTCCTCAAATTCCCTGAGTGTTTTAATATGTAGGAGAACGCAGTGTTCTACAATTCACAGGTATTAAACATATAATTTAGGAAATCTATATATTTACTTCTTTTATTTCTTCAAATATTCTTGTAAACATCTCTTCTCTCAGAGCTTCTTGGACAATAGCATCAG
The DNA here is from genome assembly GCA_033675545.1 of Elysia crispata. Classification (NCBI taxonomy): domain Eukaryota; kingdom Metazoa; phylum Mollusca; class Gastropoda; family Plakobranchidae; genus Elysia; species Elysia crispata. The sequence goes on from JAWDGP010006946.1 coordinate 79,476, forward strand.
AGAGGACTGCCTTTAGAAGACTATTCACCCTTCTACACCCCTATATCCTTTCGCGATTCTCCTCCTTCCTCTTGAAGTGCTACTCTCCCTGTGCTCTCCTCACTTGAGGATAATTTAATCCCTGTGCTTTTATCCTTCTGCTCAAAATTCTCTTTGCCCTGTTCTCCTTTCCTGCCAGTCTCCACCTTAGCAGTATCTCGTCTTCCTACTATTGTCCTATACTCACTCCAGCCCTTGCCCAAATCTACTCTTTCTATTTCTTACTCTGATCTCATTCTCCTACTCTCTCTTCTCTTTGACCAAATCTCTATCGTTTAGCCCCTCCTTGCTTATATGTCTTTCTCATCCTTATAATCTTTCCTATTTTCTCTTATTCTTACCCAGATTTCCCCCTTTCTTGCTATTTCTTTCACTTCAAATGAAGTGAGTCTACTCAAAATCTTTGGTCAGTTAACCTCCTGTAAATTGGCAGAAGAATCTTATATGGAGAATGATACTTTCTGGTAAGCCAAGGATTTACCTGATGAGATGGCAATGGACCACCACATAACCCAGCAAGAAATCTCCTTACTGTCAGCTGAACTACACCTCCTTGGTTATCTGAATTTGTAGCCAGCAAGTAGTGTGAATGTTATAGCCATTTTTTTTTTCTACACCACATACTGACTGACTTGGCAATATGTGAGCTCACACAAGTTTAGCTGTCATCAGTTTTGTAATTTCTACATAATTGGCCCCTTTGAAATCTAAGCAACAGGAAAACCCAGCAAGCATTAACATTCAACTTTTACTAGACGCATGGGGTAGAAGGGAGGAGGATGTTTGACCTAGATGGCAATCAAGTATCAAAGGCCAGGGGGTCTATTATCAAATTGTGTCTTCTCAATAGATAGGCAGAGTTCATTTGATATAAAGTTTATTATTACAGCTTGTGTAGTATGCAAAGTGGAAGTGAAATGTTGATATAGCTACAAATGTGAGACCAGGAACATTTTTGAAAGGCAGGGTCTGTTTTATTTGTCACCATTATAATTTATACATTTTTTTATATAAATGTATAGTTGAGTAATGATTTTGTACTTGTTTTACAAAAAGACAAAGATAATAAGTATACAAAGAAGGAATTGGCTAACTTATCTTACTTGCGGCTGAGGGTCTGGAAATAATTTAAGCGGCCATGGCTGGGCATTTTTGAGTATTTTTAAAAATTTGTAAAAAAAAAATATCTAATCCATCTTAATCAAATTTTGAAGCATTTAATAACACCACATGCAGGATTGAATAAAATAAAAAAAAAGGATACCTTGAAAGATGATTTTTATATTTTTTTTTTGTAAAACACCTCAAATTTTCATCTTGTTAAAAATTAGATCTAGATATAGATTCAGAATTATCCTCGTCTGAATCACTTCTTTCATCAATTTCTGGATTGTAATCATCTTCACTCACTTCACAATCACTATCACTTTTGTTTGATTGCTCAAATACTTCAAAAACGTCTGTCCTTTCTGACTTGTAACTCCGTTTAGGAATTAGTTTTAAATCTAGTTTCTCTTTCCGACCTCTGGAGTAGAAGTGAGTGAAGATAATTACAATCCAGAAATTGATGAAAGAAGTGATTCAGACGAGGATAATTCTGAATTTAGATCTAGATCTATTTTTTTAACAAGATGAAAATTTGCTTTCGGTCATAAACAAAAAGTGCGATGGCTTATTGGTGCAAAACTTTGCATGGACAAGAGAAAATGGTTATACAACCCTTACATACATTTCCGGTGGGGATTAGATTAGGAGTTATTGGGGGTCAAAGTCCATCCCGTTGGGGCGATGGGAAACGCCCCAGCTAACAAGAGGCCTATCCTGTCACAGTAATAGGAAACGCCACAAGTGAGTTAAGGGATCAATATTCAACCTAGTTGTGCTCCACCACAACTCTAAGAGGCATAATAAAAATAATCTTGAATTTATATCTGCTGCCCATTTATCATACAATTTTTTTTAAACACAGGCAAAATAAAGTTTTGTCTAACTGGAAAGTTATGTAAAGATAGCTGTACAATGATGTAGAATATTATTGCCCATATTGGGAGAAAGGATGCTATTCAATTCCTGTTTGAATTAAAGGATTAAAAAAAAAGTCTTGCTGAATATCAGTTTATAGGTTTAAAGCAAAAAAACTTTTTTCTTACACTATTTTTCAAAGCATTAAAATGTATTGATAACAAAATGTAAATATTTGTTAGTATGCTTATTGCTTTATATTTGTTTATTGTTTTTTAGGAGCTAAACAAAGATTTTTCAGTGTTAAAACTTGCAAGAAAACTAGAAACAATGTAAAAAACAAATCGCAAACAAAAAAAAAAGAAAGAAAGAAAGGAAACTTGGCAGATTCTTATGTGATACATTCTCTTTGCAGAGTGCTTTGAAAAAGATTCATCGCTTTATAACATCCAGTGTATTTGAGGTGAAAGTCAGCGGGAAGCTGGCTGCAAACTTCTGCAGAGCGGCAGTCAGGGTTTGTTTCCTTCTTCAAAAATCTTTTTTGTTTTCATCTCTACTGTTGAAATTCCTGGACTCTGATTTTTAGAGGTCTAGCGCATCATATTGAATATTAGTTTAAAAACGTTACCCTCTGGAAAAAAAAACAACCAAAAACTAACTTGCATACTTCCCCACCCCCCCTTAAAAAAGAAGAAAAAAAAAACATTTGGCAAATATAATCTGCATCCAGGTAAATATATGTCTTTGTATTTTGAAGCCAAACTTTTTTTGATTCACTCTTTTGTTTACTTCTGTTATATCTGTTCTATGTAAAATCACATTTGTTTGCAGGAGAAGTCTTTTGACCTCTTTCTGTACTTGGTATAGGTCTAGATCTATCATTGATAATGGTAGTGCATTATTTTTAAAAGGAAATAACAAAGACGCAAAAAAAGCCACTTCTGCCTTGTGACTCACACTTGGGAAAACCTGACTGAAGTGGTATTTTCCCATTTTGAGGTACAGTCTATAATGTGTGTAAACACATATAAAATAATTGTGGAATTTGCTTACAGAAAGGTCCTTTAAAAAATCATTAAAAATAGGCATTCTAATTCTTATGTATTCTTTAACTTCTGTCCTTTGTTAGGGTATTTAAAATTTATGTTATAGGTCTTTCATTTTTGCTGGATTTTCTTACATTTGATGACTTATTGAGATCATGTTATATATGTATTTTTCTTTTTATTCTATTTCAGATAAAACCAGAAATTGCATTAAAAATGTTTATCCCTCAACTTTGCTCAAGCATCCAAAGCTTTCTCCAAGATCGTAAGTCGTTTAGGATGTGTCTCCCCGCTCCACCACATACATACTTCTGATCTCTACGATAAGCATATTTCCCTGGATGATTGAAATACGTTGTAAATTGAGTACAGATTTAAATTGCGTTTATTTCAATTTGAATACATTTAAAAAAATTTTTTTTTTTAAATTATCTCGAGAAAAGTCATTACATTTTAAATTGAATTGTAAAATGTTTGTAACCTTTATAAATGTAGTAAAATTTTTTTTTACTCTGTGAGTAGTCTAAGAGTTAATAAAACCTTCATAGATGTTTTAGAATATGATCTTGTCATAACTAAGTGAAATTTTAGTTCCAAATCTCTTTTCAATTTCATAGATCCCGGAGCATATGAAGAGGAGCATCTTGACAATGCCTTTATGTGGAATCTTCTCATTCTCTCCCAGGTGATTAATCATTAACTTAGTTGATGCAACGAAGCTTTATTTTAGAAATGAATCACTAATTCCTAATTTATCATTACATAATGATCTTTCAATTGTTGAACTTGGTGGTATGGGTAATCTGCAATGGAATGTGTTTGTTGCATTCATCTCACAGATAATGCGCTGTAATGGCACTGAGTTGATGGTCTACAAGACAGAGCTTCTTGAAGTTGTGCAAGCCACATTGAAGCTCAAGTGTGTCCAGGCCTACGAAATGGCGGGTCAACTACTCAGATTTCTGTTGAGAGCTCTTACCCAAATATATCCTCTTGAGTTTCGCAGTGTTGAGCAAGACTTTGATCAACCTTTCACAGATTATCTGCCTATAAGAGTAAGATTTAGAATGTAGAAATGTATTGTACCCGTTAAGTTGATGAGTATAGATAAAAAAATAAATCATGGGATTTTCAGGCAAGGTTTAAAGACATACCATGAATTTGATTTTCTCTATCTTACAGTTAAATTAAAAACAAGAGGATTTAATTCTGCCCTAGTTTATCCATATTTCAATTTGAAATCTTGAAAAATTGATTTTACATTTGAAAACGCCTTTAAGGTTCTCATTTTTATTGCAATCAGTAAAAGGAAGAAAATTTAATTGAGGAACACCCACATCCTAGGATGCAATAATCAAGCCTTTTGTTCTAGCTGTATGATCTCTTTAATGCTAATAAATTATAAGTTATCAAAAGTGGTTCATACCTTTTTTTTTTGTTGCACTCCTCCAGGACTGGGGCACTCCAGGAGATATTGATAACCTACATGTCCAGTGGCATCTCCCCAGTCAGGAGGAAGTAAGCTTTGCACAGGAGCTGCTGGACTCTTTGCTGCTCCCTCAGCTAGAGTTCTTTCACAACATTTCTGCAGATAACGAGGTCTCAAAGTGAGTTCCGTCTTTGATGACAGGTCTCACTCTGTCATAACAATCAGGAAAAAGTGAAACACATTTTTGTGGAACTAGTTTTAAATGCACTTTTATTGGACAGTCAAAAATTTTTTTTCCTCTGTAAATTGCAGATGAGTTGAAATATATATATATATAGGATTCTTGGTAACATCAGATGCAAAATGTATAGCTACAGCCAAAGACATGTTCACCAAGATGAGCCCCATACTGAAGAAAAAAAACATCTCTATAAACACAAAAAGGGGAATCCTCAAATCCCTAAATGGTCAGTCCTGTTATATGTGTGTGAGTGCTTAACAATTCTAACAACATCAAAAGAAATTGGAAGCTAATGAAATATAATTTTTAGAACATTGATAAGAGTATCTTGGACGGAAAGAAAGATCAGTAAAGTAGTGTTACAAAATGGCAGGAATGAAGTGCTCACTAGTGAAAACAACCAGGGAGAGACAGTTGAAGTTTCTGGGCCATATTAACAGAAAGAATTAGCTCGAAAAAAATCATGCTCTGTGGAAAATTTTAAAGGAACAAAAAAAGCAGAGTTAGACATAGAACATGTACAAACAGTCTGAATGCCTTAGCAACCTAGAAACATGCTCAACAACAGGTTTAACAGCTGGCTAGTGATAGGATGGAATAGAGGGCCATGAATATTGTTGATGCCTGTAACAGGCCTATCACTTGAAGAAGAATAGCCAATAAATGAAAAATGCTCATAAAATGTAGCAAATTATAAAAGGAAACAAGACTTGTCTTTACATAGTAGTTAGTGTAATAGAGCAATGTTGTATGTCATTGATTCAGTCATATAAATTTTTATGATGAGAGAAAGCTTAATTGGTGTAACTGTAGCTTGGGTAAAAAAATTTGTTTCCACCAAGATAGCTCAACTCTATCCATATGTCACAAAAAAAGGGACACAAGAAATGTTTATATACCTTCAGATTGGAGACAAACATTTTTAGTTCTCATTTTCTTATAAGAGAGCTAAAATGACTGAAAAACCCTAGGTTCTCTATCTTTTTTATCACTTTTGTATTTCAGAGAGGATTTACTTCGTCGCCTAAATATGGTCATTGAGTTTATATCTGGAGCAGGGTCTCACTTGGCACCATTGGATGGGGAAAAAGTGCATTTGTAAGTTTCTTCAATGTCCTTCTTTAATCATGTGTGTGTATGTCTTTAATAAATTTTTATCTTCTCCATCCTCTTATCTTGTGACACTAAGCACGCAAGGTTCATATTTTCTTTAACCAATGATGCTTTTTTTTTATTGTTTCAGAGTGGACAGTCAAGTTCCTTTAATAAGATTTAGCTGTTATGCCCGTTTGAATGGTAAAGGTAGGTTGTTATGCAAATAGAGAAATCAGAGAAATTTAAAGCTTACTCCTCTCTTTCAAATATCTCAGTCTCTCAAAAGAGAAAGTAATAAAAACTCTGTTGTTTGCTATAACAGATAAAAAGGCTTCATGATTTTGTTAGATAAGTTATGATATAAGCTTTGCTTTGCTCAATGATAATTTACTGTAGTATATATCAATGAAGTACTTGCTAAAATTAAAGTTTTTACTCTTTTTTGTACCAATTGCTTATTGCCTAACTTAAATTTTTGTCTTGTGCAAGGACCCTTTAGCCTACTCAATATATTTTTCTTTTGACGTTGCCTTGAATCATCTAATCAGTCTTGTAGAAAGAATAAAGCAAAAAGTCCTAAATTTTCCCTTAACTTTCATTGAGAGTAATCATTTCAAGAAATTCTTATTTTTATCTAAGTTGTTCTATTGAACTCAGTATCCAGCACAAATTCAGAGCAAAATGGCATAGCTTAAAAATATGATCCCTATTTGATCAGCTGTAGTTCAAAAAGTTTATGAATGACAGTTCATCTTTATAGCCTTGAAAATTCCTATTCTAAGAGCTGACCATTTTTAACAATTCCTGTCAGGAAGCCAATTCTATCCCCCTTCATATTATTTTAGTTCTGATTTCCTAAAAATTTCAACTACAATTTAATAATTATTTTTCTTTCTATACATAAAAATGAAATACAGTATTTTGCTCTATAGAATTCTTTAGAAATAAAAAATCTTGTTTTTCTTTCTTTTTTTTTCTCGTATTTTCTTGTATTTCAAATTCTTTAATTAGGATTATCTTATTCATGTTGAATGTTAGTTCTTAAAAAAAAAAATTAAAGGACAAAATTGGGTATCAGAGCCAATTCCATAACTTTTTTTCCTTTAAAGTACACATGTGAATATTTTTGAGAAGGAAAGCCAGTTCATTGCCATCAGTTTTCGATTTTAATTTTCTGTTTGCACTGAAAATTTTTTTATCAGAATTAACAGCCAAGGGCAAAAATGTGAGAGAGTCTGTTCATGATGCTGTTGGACACTTACTCAGTAAGCAAATTAAATCAAGTGTGGCTTTTACTTATTTTTGCATGAAAAAAAATGAAGCGAGATAGATGGAGGAGGTTGTGTTGTTTTATGTTTATCTTCTGTTGGTCACATATTTTAGTCTGTTATAATCTAATTTATTTTACGCTGGGCTTTTTTGATCATGCACTTCCAAATTTCGGGCCTAGTTGCTACTCAAGTTCAAAATTTGCACCATATTATGACTCTGAAGAAAGAGATATTGTCTTAGAGATGTGAGGTTATAGTATAAACAGTATAAGGCAGTCTTGTTTGAATTTTTAAATACTTGCTGTAAAAGTAGTAGTATTCTCATGAGTGGAAATATTTTTTGATAAATAGGAAAAACATAAAACTTTCTATGACATGCTCTGATCCCGTTGACCATTTGGAGATAGCCAGACCTGTTTTGCAACTTGTCTTTTCAAGCCTCATTTCATATTTTTTGTCATTTTTCGCTGCTGGTGATGATTACTTCTTCAATGATTGAAAATTTTCTCAAATTTTTCTCTTTTAGGGTACCTCAAGACTTCAAGAGAAGATGACACAAAAAGCCTTTTTCACATAATTCGGGTAAGGAAGGAATAAGTTTCTAAAAAAAAAAATCATATAATTATCACAAAACCAATACCAAGATAATAGGAAACAAAATGTTCATATACACACTAAAAGAAATAAAAACAAAGATGAATCTTTTTTAGCTGTTTGCCTAAAGGGCAATGAATCAGAATGCCTCAAATTGCTCCTAACTTTTATGTCTTCAAATATTATATAAAATATCTCTCTCAATAGATTCTTTCAATGTTCAGGATTTATATTATTAATATATTTAATTAATATTTGACTAAAACCTATGGGTCAGATCTTCTTATGAATATGTTAAAACATTTCACCCACTCCAGATCTATGAACTAGTTTTAATGCACTATGGAACAGTAAGATCAGAATTTGACAACCGCTGGAAAAGTTTCCATATCGTAAAGACTTCACTGGAAAACCAAGTTTGTTGTTTTTTATTTTTTTATGTCTCACTTCCTAATTTACTACAATCTCTTCAGTTCAAAACCTTTTGCATCTTTCCAAATATTTTGATGAATGCCTTTAGTCACCATAATGTAACTTGGCAAGAAAAATTTCTGTCTTAATTTTAATAGATGAACTGATGTACATAAACATGCTTTACTAAAAGAATTATGTACAAAGTTGTTTCAGAAAATAAAAAAAGAAATTGGTTTTGGAAAAAAAAAGAAGAGAACATACTTTTTTTAAAATAATCATTTAAGTCCAGTGGCAAGACATAAAATGGTTTAAAAATTATCTAGTCCATGTGAAACATGTCTTAAAATTTTTTAATTTAAAGTTTTTTTTTCTTGCTTCCTCTCAGCTGGTGGCAAAGAAGAAACATCTCAGGGCTCTGTTGATTGACCGTATGCAGTTACAACATGAGGTGTGAAATAAATGTTTTGAATTCTTTTCTCTCTGGTTTTACTCTCAACCATTTGATGCTTAATACTCAGGGTCTAGCTGTCTTAAATGTAATTCTCTTAGAAGTACGAGAAAAGGCAGTAAATTATGCTTGCTTTCAAAAGGATTTAAGTTCATCATAACAAAGTTGACACCTTCTATTTTTGTGTATAATGATAAATGGTAGCAGCATAATATTTGAGAATCCATCCCATCTCATATGATACGATATAAGCAGAAAGAAGTAGAATACAATTGAATTAAAACAAAATACAAAAATGGATGCATTAACTCGCAGTGAGCTAATTGCACAGTTTGACAAATCTGATGTATAAATAAACTTAAGGTGTAAAGAGATATATTTATATATGTGAAAGGCAAATTAAGTCAATAATTTTATTCTGTCATTTTTCTGTTGACAGCTGAGAACTTTCAACTTCTGTGAACGCCACTTCACTGACCGTCACAGTGACATCACCTCCAGTCTGCTGAATTTGTCTGTCAGCAGATACAGAGAGGTGAGAGAAACAAAAGAAAAATCTGTTGATAATCCATTAATCCATTGAATTATTTTGAGCTGGAAAAAGATCTAAAAGCTTTCAATCTTATATCTAAAACAAAATCTGCATTGTTTGATTAAAATGTCACACTTTTCGATTATATTAAAATTTTCGTAAGATCAGTACAATGGGCAAAGGCAGGCTTATAGAATTTGCACTTAGGATGAACAACTGTTTTCATGAAAAAAATGAATTGACTTCTGATTAAAATTCAATCATAATGTTGAAATAATATTAATTTTATACTTTTCAAAATTGATCACAAGTTACTCATGTTTGACCAGAGGAAAATGCCTCACATGATATGGATGTCTACAAAATGCAGCTGATTAAAAAACTTACATTTGCAGTATCTTTTTGTATCAATCGTCTTGGAAGTTGTCATATCTCCCAGATAGTAAACTTTTTTCTTCAACATTGTTATCAAACAGGTCCGAAAGAAAGCACAGCTGAGCCTTCACAAAGTCCTTAGGACATACGCCTTCTCATACCAAATATGCTTGAATACTTTGGTTGAAAACCTCATTAACCCAGAGGTGGAGGAGCATGTCTTTAAGGTAAGCTCCCTTCATATGTTTAGAGACTATTGAAGAAATGAGAGGGTAAAATCCTTGTTAATGAAATGTTCTTGGAGTGAGATGTTATTCAGAATCATGGACAGAGCATCTTATATTTTGTCTGACAAGTGGGAAAAAGTATTGAGTTTTTACATTGAGAAAACTTCCTGTATTATAACGTTTGCAGAAAGTATGTTATGAAAGAATTTATACATAATCCAAACTATGACCGCTAATCTTTTTCCACTCCATTTGATGTCAATACATTTTTTGTGATCTATAGGTTTTTAATCATGCCCATGACCTTGACTATTAGGAATTTCCGAGAAATTTATTATTCATTAAGCACATGAGGTAATTTACAAAAAAAAAATATATATATTTTGATTGTTTTTATTTTTATGGTCTCAAGCTTCAAAGAAAAAGTAAATGGTTTTATTTCTCTTTTACTGATTGTTCTCTGTTCCTTTCATAAAGCTTTTTTTGTTTCATAAGAATTAAAGTGCCTGCTGCAATTTGTTATTTTTCTTATTTCTTTGTCATCAGGGCAGCCTACACACCATTCAGGGTGGCGGAAAAACATGTCTTGCCAACAAACGCAACTGGGAGACCCTTCTTAAGATTTGGCCTGGTTTGGTACAGGCGCAGCACTCAGAAAAGCCGTCCATCTTGCGTGTCATAGAGGACATCATGAACAAAGTCTTCAAAGGCTTAGAGACATTTGCTGTTTTGATTGATGTGAGATTTAAAAAAAAATTCTCCCATGATTATGGAGAGCAAAGGGATGTCTTTCAATATTAAAGTGTTAACATTTTTTAAGTTTCAAAAGTGCAAAATATACATAGATATTCAGAAATACAGAAGAAGACAATATTGAAACTTTTTCTTTTTTTTTTTTTTTAGATATAATTTAGAGTTAGTGTAACAATTTTTTTTTAACTTTCCCTTCACTTATGACAGTTAAAACCCCTCCTCCTTCCTTTACAAGCAACACAAAAGCATCCTAGATGATTTTTGAAAAATTTTTTTATTTTATTTTGTCAATGGCACCATGTGGGCATCCCATCAACTGTTGCTTGTGACAGTTTTATCATTTAATTTGTTCTCCAAAGTGATGTTAACAAAATCATTTTCACCAGATAAAGCTTTTCATCCATACTTAAATATTTGTGATTGAATACACCATGCTTTTCAATGAACCAAAACATTGGACAGCTCTAACTCACCATTTTTTTTTTTCATGCAAATTTGACCATCTTTTTTATTTTAAGTAATAAATTGAGGTTTCTACTGTTTATATCACAGACAACCTCTGAAGTAATTGATTCTGCTGGAAAACTTCTTTCTGAGGGAACTGCCCCCATGTTAAAAGATTCACTTGCAACCGCTGAAGAGCTCCAGTCAGGAGTAGAATATGAGAAGTCTAAGAATGAGGAAGCAATGAAGTAAGTCCCTTTCTGTGTTTTTCTTTTTTGTATTGAATCAAAACAAACATAATGATGCAATGCACTGTTATATTTGACTAATTGAATAAACACACTAAATCTCTGATTTTCTGAGTGGGTGTATATTTAAATATTAAGCTATGTACGATAAAGAGGACTTCTTGAGCATGGTCCTCAAAGGTATTTAAGATGATCATTGGAAAATCTTGAAGTAAAACTCAGCTTGGTGGCGCAGACAGAAAATTAAAAAAAACTTGCTTTGTGCTCATAACATACATGTTATGGCCAATTAGGCATGAAATCAAGATTTATTTACTTTTATGAATGCCTATTTTGCATCGCAACAGTTTATGGATTGTAACCAGGGTAGAGAAAACACCAATGACATTTATAGCGACATCAAGTTGTTTTGTGAGAAGTTTCAAAATCCCTTAAGTTTCAAATAAGCGGATACACTGAATTGAACTCCATCAGAGCCCAGACCACTGCAATGCTCAATAATCTCAAAAGAGCTGGAAGGACAAGAAGGTAGCACTCATCTCAGAGATTGTTTAGTTGGTTCCCAGGTCCTGTCCATATTTCTAAGTGCTTGCAAGTCATGGAAATTGAAAGAAAAAACAGGATACATACTGTAAGAATGAGAAGCTACAAGAGACACGTAAGCATCAAATACAAATACAATGACTAATAAGAGATTTAAAAAAAAATTGGACATGCTGTCTGGCTACGTTAGAAACTCTCTGTGTTTGTGTAGTGTGCACACATCACAATATTCCTCAAGAGTATCATGCTGAGAATAACAGAAAGATGAAGAAAAAGAAAATTTTTATGAGGACAATGTATGAAAAAGTACAAGTGTTTTGGCTGAGAAACACTGAGAAGTGCAGAGTATAGAGAAGAATGGTATATAGGCATAGTTAGGGATAAACAGATTGAAGAAAGAAGAAAAAAAAAATTAAAATGTTAAAGTCTCGTAACAGATAACTCTTTAAGTTCTAAGATTTGACAGTTGATTGTTTTTGGATGGCCTATTTATATCTAATTTTTTAAAATAAAGATTAAAAAAAATTGTTTTTATAAAAATTCGCACATTGTCAGTTTGACATCCATTTTGTGCTCCTGTACCTGGAATAAAGTAAGGACTCGAGATCTAAAGGTATTAATTATTTTTTTGTTACTGGAGCTAATTATTTAAACATCTTTTGGTTAGATCATAGAGGGTGTAAAAAAGATTCTGTACATTTTATACTCATAAACTTTCTTCCTTCCCTTTCAGGAATTTCAATAGTCTTGTCGAAAAGATCATAGACCTGGTTCAAAGTGGAAAGCTGTAAGTTTCAAAACTTGTGAAAAACATTTATCAGAACACTTTTTTTTTGTCTTTGTTTGAATACACTGAATTGAAATTGAATTTTGGTTCTAGTTTTGAAACCTCAAAAATAATTTAATCTCTCTTTCTCCTTATTTTGTCTTGAAATCTCATAAATAATTTGCCAATCATCATATAGTTGAAATTGTAGTCCTAAAAGCTTAGAAATTATAATATTGTCACTCTTTTCTCTTCTTTGTTTTGTTTGCCTTCCTCAGTAAGATTTCAGAGGAGCTGATATTATTATTGTATGAGACATTGAATTCGAGATCATAATTATTCAGCTTTTACCTCTGTAATCATGAAGCTATAATCTGAGGAAACACGCAGGTTTGTTTTGTAACCATAATGTTTAAATGGACTGCAGATGAAAGTCAGTAAATATTCATTTCTCTGAAATTCGCTAGCATGTGAAATGGAAAAATGAGATCCTAAAGATGCTAGTTTGTAAATGAAAAATGAATGTAGATAATAATCAGTTTTGAAATATCAAAATGCAAAAAAAAATTTCATTATTTTTAATACTTTTGTGTTGCCTAAACTTTGTAAAGAAATTTTTACATGTTCTTTTCCATATTCTAGCACTTATTTATAATTTTTTGTATACAGAACATGGAAGTTTAATCAAATAGGCTATGAGTTCCTAAGCCTGCTAATCCATGAAGATGTACAACCCTCACCACAGTTTGTTGGCATTTTCGCAAAAAATTTTGCCAGTGATCTTCTTTATGTACGAAAGGTAATCAGTAAATGTAGAATTTGAACTCTCATTATTGCTTGACTAAACCTATCATCATAATTGTTATTGCCATTATTACCACCATCACCGCCATCACCACCATCATCCTTGACAGCACCATTTCTCAGATCATAAAATGGCTACTTTAATTGCAGCTCTGTTTGCATTTTTTTAGACTAACTTTTTTATATATATTTATATTCTGCCATTTTTTTCATCTATTGAGAGCTTGTGAGAATTATTTAATGCATTCTTAAAAACTGGCTGATAATTCAACAATGGCAATGTAATTCATTATTGTCATCGGTGCAGGCAGTAAATAGCTCCTCTTTATTCATTTTTTACATCTTCACAAAAGAATATTTATGTTGCTGATAAGTTGGAAACAATTGGACATAGCGTCATTAGTTATTTCCATAGATAGTTAGATTTAAGCCTCCAATAAGATTTTCTTCATGATTTTTGTTGCTATTATCTGATTATCATCAGTTCTTCAGTCTTGCAATTTTTGTGGCATGAAATTTACTTTCAGATGTATAATTTCTCTCCTTGTCTCTTTATGTAAATAAGTCAGGCCATTGCTTTTAAGGAATTTTTCACGATACTGTTGAATGTCTGAACCATCTTGATTCATGACTCTGTTTTTAGCACTTTTCTAATGGGTAACTATAATCTTGATCTCTGATCCTCCTCTGCAGCTGTCTCTAAATGCAGTTGCAACTGTTCTTGAAGTGATGAAGCGTAAGCCAAAGAAAATTGTCGTTGACCTGGAGAAAGCAGCTGGTGTGGGGCCCATAAACAACAGCACCCTGGCACCAGGAGATAGGGAGGACAACAAATGGCTGCAGTATGACCCAGTCAATTTTATATCTTCAGAAGAAGAGTGGAACAAACACACTTTCATAGAGAAAACACACTGGGGCTACTATTGCTGGCCCAAGTGAGTGTCACTTTTGTAAACATTTAAAATGCTGACTTAAACACACAATTTGTTTTGTATTCCCTTTTCTCAAAATGGGGACACAACTTCTAAGCAGTGAGAGGTTTGATCAAGAAAAAGACTACAGATTATTTAGTCAGAAAGATGTGTAAAATATACCTTGCAATTGTTATCCTAAAAGTGCAATTTTTGAGCATGTAATAAATGCTGATTATTCATTAATAATACTCATGTTACTTTTATTGAATCTGACCTCAAGATGACACAGTCTTTATACAACAGTCAACCACTCAATAACTCTATATTCATCAGACAAATGTATTTGAAGCAGAAGAAGAAGGGTAGGGTGGGTGGGGGGAAGGAAGAAAGCAAAGAAAGCCCATCTTTTCAATGTTATTGGAACATATCTAACTCTAGTAGTTTGGTTATTCTTGAAGTTATACACTTACGCAGTGTCAGAAATGTTTAGTTCTAATCATGAGCTGAGGTTAACAGGTATCAAGTGAGATGAAACTGAAACATATCCTCACAATGCTTTTTTCATTGTTTGTTCACCAGAGAGCTCAAGACATATGCACCTTACCATGAGCTGCCGAAGCTTGATCGAACAAGAGAAGAATTGACAGATTCTGAAAAGGCTGTCTATGACTGCTGGACAAACCCAGAGTATGTGGCTCGTGTTTTTGAGTTCCTAGCACTAGAAGAAGATAAAAACACAGACAAGTACAGGACACCAGTTGTGAAATATTTTAAGGTGAGAGAATTGTTTACTTGGCAGACAAACACTGCTGACATGATTGCATAGCAATAGAATGAAATCCATAGCCAGGAAATCCAATATAAATTAAGAAAAACAACAAAAAACTGGAGATTGCAGATTCCTGTTGATTTGGTAATCTGAGATTGATGATAGCCTTATATTTTTTTTTCATTCAATCAGCACGTATGTCTTTATGTTTATTTTCTGAGTGGAGATTAAATTAGATTGAACCAATCTTAAATTTAAAAAAAAATTATTATGTCATGTAACATACCTATTCTTATCTCAGTAAACGCATGAGCTTTTGTCACTGTTCTCCATGAGTTTTTATATGATTTGTATTCAGTCTATATGAGTCTAATGTAACATACATTATATGTAAAAGTATTAAAACTAATAGCAATGCATTTTCCTTAACTTATTTGTGAGGAAAACTTCATTAAATTATAAGAGGAGACATGAAATTTTTTTCGCTCATTAAAAAAATAAGAGCTAAATAATTTTTACCTTCTTTCCAATCTTTCAAATTCAAATTATTGACATCTGACTGATTAGGACTGCTTCAGAGAACTTCGTATAACATTTTTTTATGTGACATCAAATTTTTTTTAGCGTTCTATAGTGTTTTGAATATTTTTTTTCACCTCATCAGTGCCTTTTCCGTAACTTTGGAGATACTTTTTTGGAGCAATGCAAGCCCCACATTGAGAAGTATGCAAAAGATCAAAGTCATAACAAACATGCCAGCAGTCAGAGATGTGCCATGGAAGCTTTGGCAGGACTTATCAATGGCTCAAAAATATGGCCGTATAAAAAGGTGAAGTCTTTAATTTTTTTTCTTTTTGGTCTTGGCTATTTGCACAATTTTCACCATTCTGTGTTTTGGAAGTCATTCCCTTTTCCTACAAGCTGGCAACATTTAAGTAGTAAATCGGGCAACACTCATATGTTATGAATGATAAATCAATTGAAAAAATGTATTTGTTGTCTCTAATTGTCTTTGATATTTACTGAAATATCAGATTGCTTCACTTTTTAATGCTTTCTCAAAATGTATGGTAAAATAATATTCTCATCCAAATGGGTTGCTCAGGATAATTCTTAAGGAAGAAAAACTGAATCTGAAGTAAAATACAGAGAGGTGTGCCAAGAAGGTCCACAAAGTCTAGACAATGGAAGATTAAAAAATTGAAAACTTTATTAGCAAAAAATAAACAAAGGAATGGCACATAAAAATGAAAGGTCCCTTTGCAAAATACATTTATTTAAATAAGGAAACTTTCCCTCAGTTTTCTCATGACAATGATAAAGAACTAAACACATATACTCACTATAAGATCCACTGATCGAAATGTGATCAATGAGTCAAGTAGTGTGGCTCTATGATGTCATAGCCTGTTATGAAACATTATGTTTGCAAAGTATTTTCTGAGAAACAAAGTAGCAAACAAATAGAATCATTATTTGAAGTGTACACGATGCACATAGAAGCCATGGTAACCAAAAGAACTGTCAGAGAATAGAGGCTAGCCACACTAAGCTAAAAACAGTGCTGATGATGGATGTGATTTGTTACAATCAGTATTCATATGTCAAGACAAAACTTGATATACTCTATTGCATTTGATTAGACTGTTATATACATTCCTACATCTGTTTGTTCTCACTTGTTCTCCTTCTGCTTGAATTTAGGGTTAATAATGGCTTTTAAACTATTTTTACTTTGAAATCCTAGCGAAGGGAGCTTTTTGAAAGAGTTTTGAATGAAAAACTAAACCTTATCTTTCTGTGTATAAGAACAGGGTCACATCTATAGAAATACAAATTAGTATAGGGAAGATGACAGCAACTGATGTGCTTTTTTTGTTTCTCGGGAAAGATCAAGTCATTCCGATTCTCTACATTATTTTAAGATTTGTTATTGCTCACACGAGTCTATTTATCAACAATTATGTGAAAAACTTCATGTTGGTTAGAGTCTCCGACTATCTCATTTTCAGCACTGGTAAAAACTGCAGAGCAACATTTTTCTAACCATTTCTAACCACTCAAGACATTAAAAAGGACAAATTGATAGCTAAGACCAACACCGATGCAGTAAAGTTGATGTGTTGGGAAAGCATATCTTTCATATTTGTAGCACTTTCTTTCCACAGTTGGAAAGCATGTGGGATTGGATCACCCCTATCTTAGAGCATGTACTTGCCAATCTCACAGTGGATACTCTAGAGGACTGGAGCGCATTCTTCATGCATATATGTGTATGTACTCCTATGATCTATGCCCATGAGTAGCTAATTTAAAAAAATTTAAGATAATAATATCTTTCAGTAACAGCCCTTTTAGCATTGAAATTGGTGCTACAAGTGTTTTCATTCATATCTTTTTAGGCATTTAATCTTTTATGTTCTATAGATTAATTTAATTCAATATACTTTAAACAGTCTTCTTGTAACTGTTTTTGGATGTGACTGTAAGTCAGCGAGGCATGTGATTTAGTTCTTGCTACAGCCCAGTATTGATCCTGTACCTAAATCTCCTAAAATTCAGATTTATTTTTAAAACTATACTAATTGTTTGGCGGTTGACAGCATCCAATGGAAATTTATGAAATACATATTTGAAATTTCAACCATCTAAAAGATACACTTCACAACATGAAACACTAAATATGGTCAAAACAGTAGTAAGATTTAGTTAAAGCCTTGAAGTCAGTGTTTACAGTAGACTAGAATTGGGTACAATTTATTAATATATTTCTGAATCACCAAAGACATGATAATTCTTCTCTTCAATATTTTTTTTTTATTCTACATGAATTATTTCATATACAGGACCATTGTTTTTAATGTCTATTAGAAAAGTACTACGAAAATCCTACTGAGATTTAGGCTTGATGCCCTAAAGTCAAGGACTTAATAACTTTACTATAAATTTATATGGGGGACAGGATCTCGATCTTTCCAAAAGATATATAAATTTTAATGTTTTTGTAAAAATGCAAATGCTTACATTTATCTTGATTTGACTATGATCACACTTTACTTTGAAAGCTTTTTTTAAGCTGTTAACAACTTGTCAGATTATATTTGCTCAATAAGTGTCAGTACGTGTCAGCTGGTTTTAACGAATTGACTCAGCAGGCAGCGTTACTAGTGGTGGTGGCCGATGTGACAATTTCTTTCCAAATCAAGACTGTTTTCTACCTTTTATATATACTGTTATGAGATACCTCATACAGCTTGTTATGATAGAATTATTGAAGTAATCATTGTTTGAATTTTTTTATTTCTAACTCAATTTCTTTGCAATGGGTCTTAAGGAAAACCGTGCTCCCCACAAACTACAGTGGCTTTACAAGTTGTTACTGAATAACCCACTTAGTGGAGAAGGTGGAGCTTTTGGAGACACAGCGTAAGTTTGGTAGCAAATGTTTGCTTTTAGTTACAATATAATAGGGTGAAAATATTGGTAAAGATTTTTGTTCCTTTGGTGATCAGGTGAAAAGAGTTATCAGATTGATATTGACCAATTCTCCAACAAGATGATTTATAGTGCAACTCACATACAATTTAATGCACATGATTGAAACTTTCCTAAATTGATTATAAAGTTAACTTGAAACATATTTAAAAGCACTGATAGCATTTTTCTTTTCTTCATGCTTACTTCATTACCTAAATACTTACTATCAAATATTAATGGGTTCTGATCAACCAAATTTTAAAGCACCAAAGTTTATCTTGTAAGTTGAAATTTTAGAGGCATTTACAAAGTAATGTTTTGAGTCAATCAATAATTAACTTTTCCTCCTCATCTATATCTTTATACATTGGTGTCTCCAGTCGGCTATGTGTCTTGCAGCAAGCCATTTTACAGCAAGAATGGAGAATTCCTCAGTACCTGCATGCCATTGTGAATTACCTGCGTCCACACATGGCACACAACTATAAAAGTGTCAGAGACAGAATGGGCACGTAAGTACAAATGTTAACTTTTAAATCTGTTATGGGGATATTTTTTAGAATAACGACTTTAATGTTATATTATATTTGAAAAGATGATTGGTGAAGATTTACACAAATTTTTTAAACATTTTTGTTCTTAAATCAAGATACCCTATAAACCAAAGAATTTTAGGGCAATTTGAGAAGTCTGACCTCACAAATATCACACACCACCTGATCCCATATGTTCATGTTGCAGAGTTGAAGCCTTTCTGATGTTTTTAAGAAACATTTTTAGACCCTTGCAAAGAGCAGCTTGATGACAAAAATCATGTGAAGGACCTGTAAAATACTTTTGATTTATTGTATGCGATCAACCTTGGCCCTTTTGCTGAAAATGTTATCTAATGCCCACATGTCCATTTTATGTAAAACAAACAAAATGAATTCAATGAAAACATACACTTACATGGGTTTGAGAGGTTATTCTCATATTTCAAACTGTCATATTTTATTATTTTTTTTTTATTAACAACACTCAAATAAGAACCATGATGGACTTACTTATCTTATCTCTATTTGAGCTTTTGCTGAAGTGCTGACCTTTCATAATACAGTATTCATTTTACAAAGCCAAGGAAAAAGGCAACTTTACTTTAAAAAAAAAGTCAATTTCATTGCAAAAATGGCTTCAATGTTCATTGGTAAAGAAGGATATTTATCTCTGATGCATTCTTTTGTTTTAGTCCACTCTTTGAATCCACATTGTTCTGCCTACAGACTGCTGGTGTCCATCTTACACACAGACTTCACCATAAGCCCTGCCAGCCGCACAAGGTGTCCGAGTAGAGCAAGCATCATATGCTCTGTTCTCTCACAGCTGGAGCAGTTCAGGGACTTTGAGTCTTCCACTATTGATGGAAACAACAAGTCTTCCACTGCAGGTACATATTTCTAGGGGAAAAGACTTCACTTTACTTTTGAAAATTCAATGTAGATGATAACTTTGATATTACCTTCTTCTAACATTTTTTTCAAACCACAGATTTTTTTTTTCACGATATGAGGCAAAAAAGCCTTTGCATCTCTTTAAATCATGAGTTTTTATGGAGATGTGTGCTGTCTATGTTTAGGGGTACACCATGAAGTTGAATTACAGAATTTGGTGAATACTCTTGATTTTTCTTATTTTGAGCTTTGAGTTTGTACAAAGTAAAACCTCAGTGATGTAAAAAATAAATGCATCAATCATTAAGGTAATTTCTGTACTGAGCCAGGCTTTTCTATTTTTATTGCCCTAGGATGATGATTAGTAGGATTCTATGCTCTTGTTCTGTATGTCATGTTCTTGAATTTTTTTTTTAATTTAAAGTATCAACCCATTTTTTTTTCTCATCTAGAACCCATGGAAACTGATGCAGCATCTTCAAGTATAGATGAGGAGGATAAAAAAGCAGCCATACGCCTTTGCAAAACAGGTCATTATCAAATTTTGAGTTATGTAAGCCAGAAAACATAATCATACTTAAAAAAACTTTTAGAACATGACTTTGTTATAACTTTAGATATATAGCCTCAAGATGGTCCTTCCAAAAAAGCAAGAAAATTTGACTTTGTGGGATACCTTAAATGGAAATATTTGCAATTTAATTCACATTTTGAGCTTTTGAGCGATTTTTTCTTTTTTGCTTATTTTGTTTACAGTTTGTTATTAACGCAAAACGCAATTCATGATTTTGTCTTATTGAAAAGATACAAATTTTCAAGAATTTTTATTTTATTTTCAAGTAAAACAGGATGATCAAAATTCAATTTTGGCCAGAATAAAATATTTTATTTCACCAGATCTACATAAAGGGCTTGATAACAGACTATGTCTTTTTCCTGACGTATGCTTTTGTCTTTTACATTTAAAAAATCTCTCTTGATTAACCATGTATTTCATTGTAACTCCAGCTAATAGTGAAATAAATTTGTTACATAATCAACTGCAGTCACTCAGTGGCTTTCTGCCTGGTTCAACCGCAGTCTCAGTGCATGTCCTGAAGAGGTTTTTCAGTTGCTCCCAATTGTAAGTTTCTATTATTCTATTAAAGTATTTAGATGTTGAATACATTTATTAAAAAAAAATATTGAAGCAGTTATATTAAAGGTTGCAGCAACAGCAGTAACAGCAATAGCAATATTATTTGTAGTAGTAGAAGTGGCTTTGATTTGAATTGTAACTCAGTTTTTACATTAGTTTTATACATTAACTTTCTGCATAACATGTCAAAAGATAAAAATCAAGACTAAGATTATAAGAATAGAAATGAAAAGTGCTGCTTACAAGTGATTCTAATCACTATCAAAAGTAAGTATATTTTAATTTTTGTACACTGGACCTTTCATTCCCTTTTTAATAATGTCCAACATTTATATACACAATTGTAATTTTTTTGAATAATGTCCAACATTTATATACACAATTTTAATTTTTTTTTGCATTGGTTTTCAATAGTGAGCTCATATTTTCAATCTTTTTAAATTGACTGGGGAGATTAAATTTTTGTTAATCCTTGTCAAAATTATTCTCCTTGGGAGAACGGAAATGGTGGCCTCATTGGTATAGATTATTTTGGGTCACAAAAAAAGAGAGAACATGCTTGATGTTAATAGTGTGTGAGAGAGGCAAAAAACGGCACTGAATGTGGTTTGATAACAGTTGTATGGAAGAAAAAAAACTGAGAAATATCTGAATTTGAAATTAGATGAACATGAAAAATTTGATTTGGAACAATAGATAGGGAAAAGAATGAAAAGAGAAATTTCATAGTAAAACCATGGAAGACAGAATAGAAGTGGATAATAAATAAAGTCTGAAGTAAGAAAAAAATGATCCAGATAAATATAAAAGACATGTATAGATATGTAGCGGTTAATGTTTCAGTAAATTGCAAATAAGTCAAAGTAACAATGCTACTGTATAAGAGGAGGGTTTTGGATATTATGGGATGAAATTTCCTTTCCTAATATAACAAATACTAACTCAAATCAATTGCTAGGCCATGATATATGCAGAGATGTTGATCTTAAGCAATTTACAAAGAAAATTAACAATGCATTTTATATTTCGTTAATGTATGATATTGTACCGAAAAAGAAAAAAAAAACAACTCAGTTGTAAGCTAATGTATCTGTTGAAATGAAGATAACATACAGAGAAAAGTGATTGGATGAGTCAGTAATCTGCATTACTCTTATAGCCTAGTTGCCATACTGTAGCACAACACAAGGATCAGACAGAGAAGGCAAACACACAGCTTGATTGCCACAGTGGTATATAAGTCCAAGAAAATCAAGATATACCACAATGCTCTTCTGCTTGCTTATTTTATTCATAAAATTAAGTGCTGCAGTTTGATTTTCAATTTTCCCTCATTATCAAAAACCTCTCTACGAAACTCTTCACAAAAATTATGGTGATATCTCAGATTGAGAATCTACAGAGTGAAGCCAACGATGAAGATTTGAGGGATGACTGCAAGATGGTTCTGCTTTGCTTGTCTCGAGTTCTTGTGCCAGAAGAGTCCATCAGTGTAGTTCTTGCCACAATAAAAGAGGTGGGTAGTTTGCAATTTATGTGCTCATATGTTGCAACTTCTTCACTCTTCAAATAATTCCAAAGCCCCAGAGGTAGAGAATGAAAAAAATGTGAATTTGACCCTTGTGATTTTTTTTTATTTGTCAGTGCCTCTCGGCTTTTGCAAGATGATTTTTTAAAATCATTTGGAGTGCACTGTTATCCTTACTTTTGTTCACACATTTAAACTTTTTTTTTGAACTCATATCAGAACAAACAAAAAATCTCATAAATTTAATTTAACATCACTTTAATCTTTTCTTGTTTTAGTAAACAAAGATAAAAAAATTAATACATTAATTGATAATCAGGAGTTGGTTGTTTTGTCTTGGTGTGTATTTTGGCATAATGTATTATCTTTCTGCTCATTTTTTATAAAACATCTTCCGCTACTATTTTTGTCTCCCTCAATTTTTCAGGTGTCTGGTTTGAAATCATGGCATGCTCGCGCCAATATTTTGAACTACATGCAGCAGATGGTGTTTTGTAATTTCTTCATGGTGCAGTCTAAAGAACATAAACACATGGTCCAAACTCTCTTGCTGCATTTGCTATGTGATGAGCAGCTAGAGGTGTGTTTACCTTTGCTCTCAACCTGTCAAAGTCCACTTTTTTTCTTGGTTTGTCATAAAATATAAAACTGCGTCAGAAGTCATCTTTGTTTTTGGTTCTCATGATTCAGGAAAAGCATTATACCTAGAAATAATAAGTAAAGACTTCTCTGACAAAATTCTTTTTTGCCATTGATTTCTGTTTTTTTTTAATGTAAGTAGCCAATATTTTTACCTTTTTTGTGAAAATTCTTATTTTCTTATTTTTTAAATTTTCTTCCGGTTTGCAAATAGCTAAATGGGATTAAAGAATCAATTCTTTCGACTGTTTTTTCCTTCACCTCCTCATTCCTTGACTTAATTATGTTGCTATAGTTAATGGCTTGACTGATTCCACAGCTGCATTGCCACATCAGTGTTTATTATGTTTTCTATGCAGGTTCGTGAAATGGCAGCTGTTACATTGAGTGGCATGATTCATTGCAGCTATGTGGAACTTGACAAAGACATGCTTGTAAGTACATAT
Source organism: Elysia crispata (assembly GCA_033675545.1). NCBI lineage: Eukaryota > Metazoa > Mollusca > Gastropoda > Plakobranchidae > Elysia > Elysia crispata. The sequence goes on from JAWDGP010006946.1 coordinate 103,048, forward strand.
TTATTACATTTCAAGAAAACAGCAATATTCTGCATAGTTCACCTGTTGTCATAATGAATTAGAGAAATTTTTAGTTATCTCTAAAGCAGAATCAAAGTTTCAAAATGTATAAATTAGAATGATATTTTAAGTCCCTGACATTTAATAAATCAATTCTATGTAGACCTAAGATGTATGTAAGGTCTTAATTATAATGTCTGTGCAATGTGTAAAAGCTCAAGGGTCACAAAAACTTTTCTCTTTTTCTTTTAAACATTCTCTAAATTATTTCCTCCAGCTAGTCAAATAATATTTCAAACATTCAGTTGAAAAGCATTAATCTACATCTTTGAGGCAGAAGTGCCTACAATCCCGGAAAATCTGGGAAACTCGGATTTATTGTTGTATCCCGGACACCCAGATTTACCCTCAAAATCCCGAATTTTTTTGTTTGTTTCAGCATTTAGACTGACCTAACATATATTCAGTTATTTTCATTTTGTTTCAGGATTAGCGTGACCCAAGAAGTAAATTGTTACTGAAAAATAAATAGTGAAAATATAATTCTGCGGCTAGTACCATAGTTATTCGTCATCATGTATCAAGCGGTGCGAAAGTAAAAAATGTATATGGATATCGTGCATTTTTATTTTTTATATTATCAATCCAATATCAAGATTTTTATAGTAATTGAAACCATTTAAGATATTGGTGCCATAGAATTGTTTACTTATGGTATATTGGTCCGTAAAGCATTGTCCTCCCCATCTTTGCACCCAGACCTCGTTATTTCCTAGAAATGACCACTCTTATTTGTTCATCTGATAAGAGTTAGTTTAATAACACACATTTTTTTGTTGGGATACATCATTTAAATCTATTCAATTATTAAGATCTATTAGGAAATCCGAAACAAAGCTGAATCTAGAGTAAATCTAGATGGAGAATCAAAACCATGCATGACATGAGAGTATTTTTATAGCAGGTGGTTTTAATTTTTTTTTTTACTCAGAAAAAAAAATTTGGTGATTTTCATTTCAAGGCAAATAATGTCTGGATTTAAATGTTACATTGTTATTTTTCTTTTTATATAGCCAGGTGGAGCCTAGAGACATTCTAAACCTAATAAGTATTTACCATATTCTGCTCAAATGTCTTTTAAAAGAAAACATAAAGATAAGGAGAGAGGTGCTCAATACGGAAACCAGAATAAGGGCCTTTTTGCATGCTCTAATGAGTAAAACCTTATTGCACCTCAGTTGAGCCAATAAAATACAGAAAACAAGCAGCAACTTACATTTGGGGGACGCAGCTGTAGATGAGCTACAATAGCTTCATTCAACCTCTTAGTCTGAGCACAGAAAAAAAAAAGCTAAACCAGTGATAGAAAAATGATCTACAATAATGGCTCTGTTTACAATCAAATTTTATTCTAATTTTGGAGGCAGGGGGAGAATGCTCCTGCCTAGGCTGCTTGCAATGTCCAATTTTAAAAAGTTGAGTAAAAAATTATGTGTATCTAGTTCTCATTACTTGTATTACTATTCCTCTCATACTTTAGTCCAAGCTTATTTGTTTTCAACAGCTAGCTTTATGGCTGTATTTATCAGACTAAGTGAAATTAAAGAAACTGTTGACGTTCTTGAAAATTAGCTTCTTTGCACTTTGTCCCTGATTTTGGTGGGCGGTTTTCCTGAAAGGCATAGATTGGGGTAGGCACCTCTGTATGAGTATGTTTGTACTTAAAGTATTGTATTTATTCTGGCAAACAACAATAGCCACATTAGCCATTCCATATGGTATCACATGTGCTCTATCTTTCCCTTTGAGCAGGGTTGAACAAGTAAAAGTTCCCTATTACCATATAGAGGTTTGTTCATGTGCATTGAAGAGTGCAGCGAAGTATTGTAATTTGGTCTTCATTCTATCTGTGGAGTGTTATCGAAATAGGTTAAGCTATTTGAGGAAATTGAAAAGCTTTTTAATGAATTGTTTTCAAAATGTAAAACATAAATAGTGAAATGATTTTTTTTTTACTTTCAAGTTCTAAAGACATAAAACATCTTAGCCCCTGAATTATATTGTGTTTAATCAAATTTAGTTCATTTAACAAAAAAAAAAAAAAAAGTTCATTGCCTTTAATCTGTTCTTTTTTTGTAGGATCATTTTGAACGGTTAAGGAGTACAAAAGTGAAGAAAATACGTAAAATAGGAAATGATCAAGGAGCTGGATCCTCTACAGACAGCAACATCCCGCTGCAGAGACTAATCCAGAGGCATGCTGGAGTGCTTGGTCTCAGTGCATGTGTGCAAGCATACCCGTATGATGTACCAGACTTCATACCTCAAGTTCTAGTGGATCTCAGTGTCCATGTTAATGACCCACAACCCATTGGGGTAAATCTGCATTGTAAATCTCTTCCTCTTTTCTTTCGCTTTCACTCTCTGTCTATCTTTTCCTCTCGGTATCCTTCTCTCTCTCTCTCTCTCTCTCTCTCTCTCTCTCTCTCTCTCTCTCTCTCTCTCTCTCTCTCTCTTTTTGTCTGTCTTTCTGTATGTGTGTATTTCCTCTGTGATTTTTTTTTTATAGTTTGTATATTTAGTTCAGAGATCTTGATTTCAATAGTCATCTTTGGAGGCAAGGCCACATGTAAGGATGTGGGTTAAATGCATTTCAAATAGCTTTTGCTCACTTCAAGATATGGATTGTGTCAAACATATGTTAAAGAGTAAAACTGATATATATATATATATATATATATATATATATATATATATATATATATATATATATATATATGTATATATATCTGCATTGGGTGCTTATGAGCACCTTACACCTAACATGTGTCATGACCCTAGATGACCTTTGGCTTCAAAGTTATAGGATCAACTATAAACTATTCTTTCATATTTTTTCTATGATCTCTAACAATGAAAACTATAGTAAAAAACCATACAAATGCCCTTAATATCTCTTTCAGTTGAAATGATTGTATAGAAATTGCAATGTTTAAATATTCCTCTTCCTTTTTTAATGTGTGTTTTTATTTTCGCATTTTTTTTAGCAAAATTGTAGAGCTATGCCGTAATGCTTTTAGATGATTTGTTTCATTATGTGGAAAACTCTCTCTTCTCTCTGCAACAGAAAACTGTGACCAAAACTCTGAGTGATTTCAGACGTACTCATCATGACAATTGGCATGATCACAAGAGAATGTTTACTGATGACCAGTTGGTTACACTTACAGAGGTTCTAGTATCACCAAACTACTATGCTTGAGGAGTTAGAAAGGAACGAGAAATACATGCCAAGACACAAAACTATAAATTAATTGTAAAATCAAACATTGAAAGAGAGGAATCTAACATCCATCTGCTGACAAAGACAATGTACGTCAACTCTGGAACAGGATGTATGTAAATCTCATATGGCCTGTAACCCTCAGCATTATTATTTGGGCGAAGAAGTTTCTATATATTTTGAGTTTTTAACGAGAGATGCTGGACTTACTCAATGCTATTGTTGTGAGCTTCTAAAAAAGTTTTATTGATAAATACTTCTTCTTGTTACTTTTATAAATATCTCTTTTTTTTTTTTTTTTTTTTTTTTTAGTTTTTGAGAGAAATATTACATTTTGTTTTAAATCAGAATTATTCATCCAAATATTTCTTTGTTAGCCAGGGAAAAAAACAACTCTCTAAGTAATTATTTTAGGTTTTAAAATTTTGCCTGCGAAAGTCCTTTCTTCATAGAATTATAGCATTTAGAGTTCTTAGATGATGTAAATTGTGACCAAGATATGCTTTGCTGAAGTCACTCAATCAACATACATAATGAAGTTTTTTTTCCTACATTATAACTCAAATTGATCTTTTTTGACATGCACTACAGTTTTTGTCCCCAAAGGTCTTGTTCAATTTAAATATGCACTAAATGTCAAGCTTTCCTTTCAAAATTTGAATGATGAATCGCCTTTATGTGGAAAAAAAATTCTGCTTTTCAGAAAAAAATGTAGCAAAGGGATTAATTGTTAGACAGACTTAATGGAAAACAAATAGGGAAATAATTACAGATGAGATAAAGAACTTTATCTGTGCCCAATTTATTATAATTAGATGCTTATTACTTTTTTCCCCTTAACATTTACTAGCATAATATGGTTTGCTTTCCCCAAAAAAGCAGCAAGGATTCTTTTTATGCATCTTAGTTTAGCATTTATCAGGTAACATCATCATCACTTTTATGACTTAATCTATTTTATACCAGTTCTATAAGCTAAACTCAATCTAGTCAATGTTTGAGTTAAACTTCCTTTTGAAAGCTATGTATTAAATATTTTTTTTTATAGGTTACTAGGAATGTGCCTCCAGCGACATGGAAATTTATAGAATCACTTGCCCAATTATCCACTTCTCTGGAAATCTCTTCCATTCTGGTTTTACCTTTCATAAAAGGTAATTATACAGTTAACTGGCATACAGATTTGTCTACAATGTTGTTTGGAAGGGGAACTAATTGACCATAATTCATATCTTTTATCTTTTATTTCAGTAATGTTTTAGAAGGTTGAGGCCTGTGTTTCCACAATAACAATCACATTTATATGTCACATTTGTAGAGGTTCTTTATACTTCATATTTATAAAAGAAGTTATTATTAGTTGGTGTCTGATTCGTAAGTGAATCTGCTATTTATGATTAACGCCTAACCTATCTGATTTATATTAATCATTTTTGTGTTGGGATTGCCAGTATTTAGGTTTGATCTGGACCATGTCTACCATGACTATTATGTGAAATAATAACTTTATACCTAGCTAATCATCAGCTTTTGTTTGATCATAGTGAGATTATTTACATTATGATGGTTTGTTAAATGCTGTGCCTAAATCAGTGATGCAGTATAATGGGCTCATGTACATTTTGCAATGCTGTATTACACTACACTACAGGCAGGTACAGATTGTAGTGTCCCCTGTATCGGCAGTCAATGAATAAACTGCTAAAACCTGCTCAAATCCAATAATAAAATTGTCTAAAACCTTCACTGGTCTCATTAGTCAAAATATATTATGCTGTGATACGAAAAAAACTTGTGTTAAATGTAATTGTGATTTAATCAGTCACAGATGGTAATTATTTTGTTGTTTTAAATGACTTTTTAACTTTGTCCTATACTATGTGGAACCTGGTGTAAAATTGAATAATAAATATATGTTACATTCACATTTTAGTACTTCTTAATACTAGAGACATGATATAGAAATATGTGGGTGAACAATTTTTTTATTTTTTCAGAACTCATTCTTAGAGTCAAAACTATGTTGTGTGAATGAATATGTTTAACATCAAATGCAGCACTGATTTTGTGTAGTGAGCTTATGTCTGCATTATGCAAAACTTCAAATGGTCTTTTTTCTTTGAAATTGACTGTTGAAAGATGCTTAACTATGATGTTATCCATGTCTGTAACTGACAAAAATTAATGTTTCCAGAAAAATACTATTTTTAACTCAATATATATGCAAGCATGAGTGCATTGCCAGGGTTCACATCTAGCATACTCAGAGTGATCTTTTTTTTTTCCAAATATGTAGAGCATAACAAAGGGCTTAGGGCGGACTGGATTGTAAATAGATGAGATCAAACAAACAAATATTTTTGTTCTCTTAAGAACAATATGACACATGCCTCAAGAGTGATTTTTGAATAGTACTTGTGGCTGAGAAAAGCAGTCCAATTTAATCATGTGGGTAAAAAAAATATAATTTGTAAATGCATCTGTACTCAGATTCAATACAGAATTAGGTTTTGGTCATAATACTGTATTGTTTATCTTAAGATGTATTATGCTTTTGTATTCTTGATAGATGGTATTGGTGTGTGTGTGTGTGTGTGAATTGACTGAGAGAGAAAGAGAGAAAAGTTTATGTAAACTTGTTTTTAATATCAATGTTAAAATTTTGTGATTTAAAAATCTCTTAGTTGCACTGAAATCTTTAAACATTACTTTTGTAGCTTTATGTTAACAAGTATAAAATGGAAAAGGGTGGCACTCAATTACAAAATTTTCAAATAAATTATGCTACTTTAATTTTATTTATTACTATTTATTACTTTTATGCTAATAATGTTTTTTTTTTTTTATATGAACAGTTTAACATTTGGTTATCTTTCATTTACAGCCATCATGAATCTTATTTTTTAATTTTCTTTTTTTGCATTGTTAGTAGAAATTCATAATAGTTTGTTATTTTCACCTCTCGTTATCTGTGATGAGGATTTCAAAATGCAGTTTTTTTCAGTAAATTGTACATGTTTTTTTTATACCACTCACTTGGTTCTCTCAGTACTAAACATGTATTTACTGTGGGGTTTTATTGAGTACCTGACAGATTTGTTTTTGAGTTATCTTGTATGAGTAAATAAGGTTTTTTATATCAGATTTTACATTAAACTAATGTACATAATTTCTTAGATTTTGTTTTGCATTTATTTGAATGAATGAAGAGATTCACTTTATTTTTTGGGTTTTTGGGAGTTCGATTAATCGGCTTAATTAATGCAAGTTAGTGTTCTTGTACATATATATCATTTTATTTTCACCCTTCAAGCATTCAGTTCAATAACTAGTTTCTATTTTGTTTATTTTCTTGCAATCTTTACTGCTTTTGTAAAATTAAAATAAGCATAACGCCTCTAGGAATTTTTTAGTTCTGCAGATTTAACATAGGTTGAATGTGAAGATTTGTATGTCTTTCAATCAATCCAGATAAATATACCTGAGGAAAATATGTTTGAAAGTAATAGAAAAGTCTAAGATTATTTTTCTTTTTCGAGTGCAAGAATAATATTTATTTCTGGGATCTTAGCAAACAGCTGTGTTTTCTGTACAGCCAATGTTTAGGTTGAAATCTTATTTTAAAAGGAGAAAAAAATCAATAAAGCTTGTAGAAGCTCTGTAGCAGATCTGACATTTTCCTCAAAACAAGCAACAAGGCTTGTAAAGTTTTTACTACCTGTTAGGCAAACCAAGTGAAACTTCAAGTTCTGAAAGTGATACCTGAAAATATGAAGCAAAATATAATGATTGTTTAAGACAAAGTTTTAGAAGAAAATCAATCTCATACATGCTTGAGTAAGGGGTTGGTTTAAAAAAAAAAGGTTTTGAGGGGTCTCGAAACTCACTGGATTTTTTAGGAACATTTTTTTAAAAAGTACTTGTCTATGTCTACAGCATGAAACTCTGTGTTTGTTAGTCCTCAAACAAGCACAAATGTTAAGACACGAAAGTATTTGTGTAATTTGCTGTAGGATTGCCAGTAAGGCTATGGGCATATGGTGAATGGCTTGGAAGATATGTAGCTTTACAGACATTTTTTGTATGCAGTACAGGTCCTTGGTTCAACATAATGCTGTAGTGTTTTTAAAGGCATTTAAGACCTCTGTCCATATTATTTTAATTTAAGATGTTGAAATTCGCTGGTGCTATGGTATCCCATCAGCAATAAAGATGAGTGAAAAGCAGACATTTTTTGTGTATGAATGTAATAAAATATTTGCATGTGCATCATTCTACAAATCTGCATTATTCCTTGGATTGTTCCCCATTTGGCAAATAAAAAATGCTTAATATTTTTAATATGGCTAATCTATGTTATTTTACATTGTCTTAGCAATTTTGAGTCATTCATTATTTGATCAAGGGATCAACTAGGTGATTTTTACCCCTCACGATTGAGAGAGATGTAGAAGACCTTACACAGATAAGAATTAGTAAATTTTTAAACAGAGGTGCAGGATCAGTTGATTAATATGTTTATATTGCCCATATGAGTTGATTTCTTCCTAACAAGTGTTCTCTTAAACAAAAGATCGATTTAATGTTTAATATTACTCGTCATCTTCAAGCTGAAATAAAATTGAAATGAAGTTTCTATAAGCTTTAAATGAATTTCTGACTAGTAGTCAATGAGATCCAGAATTCTTTAATAACATGGCATAAATTCACAGGATATTCCAGAGAGACTATTGGGCAAGTGCTTTAGAAGATGGCAACCAATCGTCCACATCAAAGTTTTTAAAGATATTTTTGCAAACTGAACATTTGCCATTGCTTACATCATTTTTTTTCTTCTTTTTAAAATAATTTCATACTCTTCCTCAAAAGTGAATTTTAAACAAAGGCATTGCCAGAAAGATTGATGAACAGAGATCCCCCACTCACTTCTGCTTGCTTCTATAACTATGTGTAGCTTTGTGTGGCTAGGAAATGGTGGGTGCTGAAGCATAATAACATGGTGGTTTATTACTCGCTGTGTATTTTGATAATGGTGCAAAAGTGAAATTTACCAGCCTATAGATATCTTTTTACACGAGAAAGATTTATAAGATAAATATTTTTGTAATGTCATGAAAACAAGAAATGGTTTATACCTGAAAAATTAATCTTCAATAGATTCAAGAAAGAGTCACGGAAGTCGAATTATTCCACAGATACGTCCGCAATCGTGAAAACAATTATATAATGATAAAGATATTGTTTTACTATTATTATTATTATCATTATTCATAATAATAATAATAGCATTAATAATCATAAGCACAATAATTAGTACTCAAAAGAGCTACGGGCCAGGCAAAATTTACGGCGCTTTGGGTGCTGGTTTGGAACCAAAATTTCAACACTATATATATCACTACTAACTTCTCTGGTATTACTTGATTACTTGAAACTGCAATGCTTAGGAAATCTAAGAGAAAAAAAAAATCAAAAGAAACTATAATGCATATACAACGATGGGCCTTTCAGTTAACTTCACCAGTGAGCCACATGAGCTGCCGCAAAAGTGCTTCTCTTGCTTAAAGTTATTATGTATTCCCGATTGGTTGATATATTTATTATTACAAATGTCATAAATGATTTTCTTTTCCATTGAAGGTGTTTACTCTACTTCTTTATTCATGTCTTTACTGCCTCTCAACATTTTTATCTTAACTCATTACATATAAATAAATAATATCTTGCAGTCTTTGAAACAAATGGCTCATGCTTTCTATGTTGCTCTCTCAATCTTACTTTTTCTATTCCTATGTCTCTGTATTTTTCACACACATTTCTCTCTCTCTCTCTCTCTCTCTCTCTCTCTCTCTCTCTCTCCCTCCCTCCCCCCCTCCCTCCCTCCCTCCCTCCCTCTCTCTCTCTCTCTCTCTCTCTCTCTCTCTCTCTCTCTCTCTCTCTCTCTCTCTCTCTCTCTCTCCGTTTTACGTCTTCTGTCTGTCTGTCTCTATTTTTCTCCTTATCACTCTCAGATCCTACACTGCAAGAAGTTCCACTTTGCTCCAGGTATACATTAACCGCTGAGGAAGATTCAGCATAATGTCAGTAAAACGATCCCTAACAAATGGAACTCATACAGTGTTCAAAATAGATCTGTCTATTCGTGTCCTTCTATCCTTTTGCGTAAGCCGTTGAAAAAAAAAGAAAAATAGTGCTTCAAGTTAAGGAATTCCCGTGCTCGTTTCAGTCATGGAACTGTGTTATTTACAATTTAAGACTTCCGAAAAGGCGTCGTCATCTCTTTGTCTAGACACTCGATAAATCAAGTCTAATCCGTTTAGGGAAATGATAATATCTTCAGGGAGTCCAGAGAGAAGGAGAATTCGGTACCAATAAAAACAAATAGTTTAAAACAGGGGAAAGGAAAAAAAACTGTAGTAAAATGGATGAAAACAAAGGTAACGTTCCTGTTAACTTCACAGCTTGATCGACTATGCGTTAACAAAGGAGGCTGCACAGTCTGCTGATAAAGCAAAACATAATTTTATATAAAAAATCAAGAAGTCCCCAAAACACCTTGAAGCAGGATTATTTGCAGTTTCTAGACCAGCCAAAATTTTGTTTAAGTATTTGAAATCAGGAAGTTGCAGGAAAAAATATGAAAAAAAAATCAAAACAAACAAATACTTCGCAAACGATTTCGACAAATTTTTATTTTCACAAACGAATCAAGTACGTTAATATCTATCTATCTAATTACTCATATATGTATCATACTATTTTGATAAAGATGCATATTCAATGATTACATATCATAGGTATGCACAAATATTTATCATGTAATTATTGAATATACACCATTATCAAAATCGAATTTAGCCCGTGTGAAAATTGTTTTTTAAACAAGCAAGCCGGCTTTTTTTTTTTGCATCTACTTAGAAATTGAAAAAAAAAATGAGTGAGGAAAAACTGGTACGTAAATTCACCCAGTTCGCATAAATCAAGCTCTTGCCTGGAGTTTCATAAAGCTATAATTCAGATTTGTTATGCAAACATGTTGCATTAAATATTTAAGGGCATTCCATTGAGAAATACTCAAAATCTTTATAAAGCAGTGACAAAGTCCGAGAGAATCAAGATCGAAAAATTCGATTCCCCCTTAATTCCTTTCCTCTACATAATATACGCAATCTTCTTATGGATCACACCATAAGGTGACCCAGAGAAGAGAATTAGTCTGTGAGACTTGCTACCCAAAACAAAATGGCCTTTACAGTAGTTACTGTCATCGACTTCTCTGTCTGTCCGTCTGCCAGTCTCTATCCCTTTCTGTCTTCGTCTCAATCTGTCTGTCAAAATAAATAAATAATATATACCTTATGGTCTTCCAAAAAAAAAATCTACTTAAAATCCAGCGGATAAAGAAACGAAATAAAAGAGACGTATTTTGTACAATAGGCTGCAGTAGTTCAATTTCCAACGCAACCATGACGAAAATGTGAAAGTACGAATTCGACATCGATAATACAGGTTTACATATTGCACTTGATATGAACATGTTTTTCTACAATATCCACAGAGTGACGAATCGATCAGTTGATTGATTGACTGCCGACCCAATTCAACCCCATCGCATACATCAGACTTAACTCTTTGATTCTGTCTCTTTTCCGTTCATGTCAAGATCAAGTCTTCAATGAAAAAAAAAAAAATTACAACCGAGATTGTTTACAAATCGCTCAAGAATTATAGGATTGTTCAGGAATGAAAAATAGATAATTCTGTACTTTGTCATTCTATTTAAAGATCCTTCTAAAAGCTCACTACAAGGTTATGAGGATACAAAGAAAAAGTGTCTCGAGGAGTGCCATGCAGAAATTCTCATCTCCTACAAAATATTAGCGTTTAAAAAGATATAGAAATATATTGATATTTCCCAAATCTAGCTATTTCTTCTTATGAAGAAGAAAATTCCTAAGGAAGTACTTCTAAATAAATTCTTTCTGTTTTTTAGCCGTCAAAGAGTTCCCAGGCGACGTGTCAGCCCAGTCGCCATCAAGTCCCATGAGCTTCACATTCTTCACAGGCCAATCGGTCGTGTATAAACCTATTAACCTAGAGGCACGGAAACACCGGCAGACTGCCCACGGGTCTTTAAGCCTCTTATCGATCAAATATCAAAAACAGTTGGCCCTCTTTTCAGAAAAAAAACCCATCTCACCCTCTTCCTCTCTTGCGCCTTCTTTCCTTCGTTGTTAAAAGGTAGGTTCACGTGTCAAATTCCAGGTTAAATCATGGCAGTTCATGTCTCGAAACTAGTGCCCTTTTCAATCATCGTTCATTATTTAAGTGCAAGAGAATACAAAAAAAAAAAAGGAAAGAAAATTCATCGACCAAATGACTTTTTTATGCGATAAGAGAGGGCGCTATGTTTTTTCACCAATGTATGGCTCTTTTTGTGACCCAATTTCACACGTAATTCTAGTTGAAATTGATGGCATCAATCAATTTCCGGACAAACGGTTTAGACACAATTTTGTTTAAAACCTACAAATGGTCATTTCTAGACGCCAAATTATTTAGTAAAATGGAAGCCATGTAACGACCCTCACAAAAGCTCATTATTAAACTATTGAAGTACAAACGCAATAAAAATATCAAAGAAAGTTCGCCGGGAATTCATAGTTGCCCATTTATTTGTAAGGTTATGAAAATGAATTTTTAAAGTATCTTTACGTAGAATCGAATTTTGAAGTTTGCAGACTATTTTCATTTCCCTTAGTTGTGCTTCATGATTTAAAAAAACCCAAGCAACAACTTTTGTTGACTTTTCAAAATCTTTTACAGACACACCCACTGTTTTGTTTTACATACTTACTTCAATATAAATGCGCACAAAAACAGAAGTACGGCTCAGTTAATAAAATCAATTGTAATAATTTACAAAGGTTGACCAAAGAGTTCTGAAGGGGGGTATGCTAAGAATTGTTTACGGTTCCAATCATCGAATCGGAGAAGCCATGACGATTTTCTAGGGGTGGTCTGGGGACATGATCCCCTCACCCCCCTCAGTTTTGAAAAAAAAATTGGTGGAAATCTGTGAATTTTGGCAGTAGTTTTGAAGTTTTGAACTTTTTTTTTAGAGCAGGGTGCTCAAGCACCCTTATCACCCCCCCCCCCCTAGCTAGATCCGGCCCTGATTTAACACCTTAGGGGGAAAAAAAGTAATAATATCGCATTGTGTATTAGCGAGAAATGACGTATCAGTCTGTTGATCTTGAAATGTCAGCTGCGTAGAGCTTGATGGACACGTTTTTTCAGCAATGAAGTACCTCCTCAGTGGGACCAAAATGTTTAATGTATGCGGAACTTTATTTTAAAAACACTAACTTACTGATTCTTCAGAATGATGGTCAAAATGAATAATTCTGGTTCTATTCTGTAAACATCAATTTTTTCGGCCTCTTTATGGTGTGAACATTTAGTATTCTAAGTGTCTCAAACAAACAAAGAAAAAAAAATCTCCCAAAAACTAACGAAAAAAAATAAATACGACAGTTAGTATTGTCCACATCTTGTACTGAAAATTTTCAGAATAATCCACAGTGGAAATGACAAATGCTAAGTAATGGTTAATCATAATAAACATTTTAAAAAGGATAAGAAACAACCGGTTGGAGATATTTCTGTACACCTTGGTCTATTTAAATTCACAACACTATTCCACGATCTTGCTTCCTTGTAAGAAATCATCAGCTCTGTCAAAAAAAAAAAAAAAAAAAAAAGGATCTCATGATCATCTCATCTGTAAATTATTTTCTCACTTAAGCGTAACAGATTAGTTTGCGGACCTCTGAGCATTCTAATTTCTCAGTAACGTCAGCGTTCTTGAGCAGTTTTCGGTAATATGGCAAACGCTTTTGCCTCATGAGCTTTGAGGAAATTCAGGCCTCTTCGTGAAATACCATTTCCTGTAGACATGAAAACCAATTTAATCTTGATTTTAAATCCATTTGGTTCTTCCGAAACACAGCTCAAATAGATCTATTCTATTGGCCAACCAAAACCCAACATAGAATGCTTAGACCTAAATCGAACATGGAGTCTAAGAATTTGAATAAAGATGGAATAGACGGCGAAACAATCAAAACTGACCAACAACTTAAAAAAAAAGGTAAAAGGTGAACCTTAGAAAGGTACCTGGACATGCTAGAAGAGCTATGTGTGCCGTTAGCTCAAATTGGGTCTCAGCTAAACCTGTATCGAACACTTTGAACACATTTGACCTGAACTGCAAATTTCTTGACATATTGATATTGAACAAAATTTTTCAAAAATGCTTTTATTTACGAATAAAGTTCCTAGATATTAATTTCAAGTACAAGTATATCATCCATGCTACTTGTTTACTCGAAGAAAACTCAGATCATTTTTGTGTTTCAGGGTCCAGTTTGGCATTGTTACTGTCATTTATCGCTACAAAGTATAAAAGTAAAATGAAATCTCTTTAATACTTGAAGATCCCTTAAGAGCTTGATGTATCTCTTTTTAAAGTAGTATTGAAACAAGTGTCTTTCTCTTAGACACCGTCTAGATCTGTCAATGCTAAGTCCTAAGCCATGGGCTGCGATGGAATCTTTGACGTCGCACACAGTACAAAATACGATGGCAAATGTAAAGGTATTGGCATATTTCAAAGCATTCACAAATTGTCTAAACCAAAGAATTTCTAGAGAAGGATAGCTACAGTCTTTGGTATGTCGCTTATAAAAGTGTTTAGAGGACATCTGCTGTAACAAAAATTTACAAACATACTGTTTTGAACTCATTCTTTTTAAAAATGCACAATAAGTCTTTACTGCCAGAAGTATATTACAGAAGGTGATAGCCACCACAAAATCTCTTAATAAGTTTAATGCTGCTAACACACGCGTTTAGAGATTTGAGTTTATGCTTAGGCTAATTGTTTGACACCCAAAACCATTATAAAACTATTCAAATCATGTTGGATAAATTTTGCGGTTAAACTCTACATAGTTAAAAAAGAAGCATTTTATTATCATCATTATTGAGTAAAATAATGAAACAAATCACACTCATAATCCTATTTCAGTCTACCAGAAAATTCCTACGACCTGTGGTTTCAGAGAAGCCACCTAACGCATTATTAGTTAACAAAATAAACATTTCGTTACGCTTTGATTTCTCGATTAAGAGACATTTTTCCTCGAATAGTCTTGTTTCTATTTTTTTTCTTCCCAATATCATTGCTGCGAACCACTGTCCACTGTGCTTCCAGTTTCTCTACTTCCGTATTCATCAGTCTCAGAGAAATCTACACCACTGCTGGTGCTGTCGGTGGTTGGTCCCTCTCGGCTGGAGCCATCCCGAGCGCTAGCCACAGCACTGCGTTTGTCGCTGATCTCGAACTCCCCGAGCGAGCCAGCAACGCTTACTTCCGAGTCTTGCGAGGCCTGGTGAGCGTTGGAGTTAGCAGAAGCGTTAGCTCTCAACAGGCTTTGGATCTTCACGAGCGTCATGCTGCTTTTGCGCTTGTGCCACTTGTTCTCACGGACCTCCCTCGCGATGATATCCAGTGGGCTTTCAGGGACAGGCGGAGGAGGTTGTTTTAGTTGTCTCGCCAGAATACGGGCCTTTATCAGCTTACGATCACTGTTGGAGAAACAATGTGGGTGTGGGGGTGAATGGCAACGTCAGGAAAAGAACATGATATGAAAATGTAGCTCAGCCAGGTGGAAATAAGTATCGGCTATTAATAAATGAAATCTCTATACTGCACCACCAGCCGTCCGACTTATGGTGTGCTCATACTTAATGTTGTGCATCCAAGCCACACATTGCCGATGTATGATGCTGTTAAATGATTAATAAATTGATTGATTCATTCATTATTTGATGACATGAGTGCCATAAAGTTAAAACAGTTCATTCTAAGATAAAAGGTGATCTATAGGTTAGCCTTTTTTTTTGTCTAAGAACTACGTAAATATTAATCTGTAACGTTGAATAAGTTTCATTGTAGACATACTATACATGTGCAGATACTTAAAGGACAATATTACATGGTATATTTGTATTTCATTCCCTTAACTGACCATAAGTCTAAGAACTTAACCACCTACTTGTGAGCTTTGATTATGGAGAGGATGCAAGCAACCAGGTAAATCGGGATGACCAAGGAACCCACAGTCAGCCAAAAGATCCCGCGATAGTCCAAGTGAGACATACCTGGATCCTTTGGGCCCGGAGTTGGATTGTTCCCACCACTGCTCATGACTGTGACACTGTAAGGTCAGATTCAGCTTATCTAGATTTGGATAGAACACCAAGATGCTTTGGCAACGCCTCGGAAACTAATTTTGTGTAAAATCTTAATCTTTGGCATTAACCTCTCTCAAGAAACTGGTAAATTATTTTAGCGTTCTATTTATATATTCTAGATCTAGATTAAAATCTAAGTGGGCAAAAGAATTGTGGACAGTGAAAAATTACCTTCCTGCAGCTCAAACAATCCAGAACTTTTTCGTGAAAGGATATCATCTTTCAAATTTTCTAAATCTACGAATGTTGCGTAATAAAAGGCACACAGAGCTTTTTTAAACGGAAAATACCCAACTTTGAAGTAATTTTTAAATGGAAAACTAGTGTGAATACCAGCTAAAATTCATTTCGTCACTGGTCTAATATGCAGTGTAAGACTCCGAGAAAGAATTAGGAGAAGCACTTACTATCAAGATTATGACACTGCTTGGCTTCTTAAAACGTTAAATTTTTAAATGTCATAACGATACACTTCATAATTAGATTATAAGACAGCTGCCCGCGTTGCTAACAGCTGAAAGCTGGCGTGGAAATAATCTAAATGTACCGGGCTCTTCTTCTCTACAGGCATAGATATCGTGATGCACCAAGCCTCTACATCGATGTGTTGTCTTCTAGCCGGTTCAGCTGTTCGCATTTTCTCTCAAACACTATATTTCATTTCAGGTGTCATCCTCTCTCTGTACCCAAATCAATAGCTTGCTCTCTCAGTGGTCTTCTATGACGCCTTTGACGACTTTGATAAAGACGAGGAACACATTATTGTGTCTACATGTGAACCCTAAGCAAAGCCAATGGACAGTTTCACAGAATATGTTCCATGGTACCTGGCTTGCCTGGTTATCCTCCATAAGTTTACTGGAACATCAGAACATCTTGCGTGGAACGGAAGAGGAAACTAAGTCTTGATATGTTTCATTTCTCTCCAACCAACCTTTCTTTCAACACCGTGCTCCTCTCAACCATCACTTGATCCTGCTGAGTACACTAGATCAGGTGGACATCTTCGCATTTATTTCTTTTAAACCTGCATTGTTGCGGCGTTTGTCTGTATCGTTAAGAGACCTCCCGAACTGGTCTCAAGTTGTCTATGTCTAGTCCTAACCTGCCCAAATGCGCTTGCCTCACTACTAAATCGCGATGCTAAAAATGAGATGATCTCCCCAATAACTTTCCCCGCCTCAAAATTTTCTCGCTCTTGTCGCATACATCGAGTATAGAAAAAGAAGAGGTTAGAGCCTCATAAAATAATAGTAGATTAGGTTTCATGAAACATCTTATCTCAGCGCATGTCCTGTATGGTCTTGTTCATGGACCTTGTACCGGAGGCAGAAAAAAAAGGCTCGTCAGTTATATATAAGATGCTTCCACAAAATTTTGGGCATACAACGGCGGGACAAGATCACAAGAGTTGAATTTATAGCATTAAGCTGTACTGTGTGTGAAAAAAAGAGATAGCTAAGACATCAAGAAAATGGATCAACCAAATGCTTCGACCACGAGAACAAGAGGAAGACCCAAACTGAGGTGCAATGATATTTTCAAAACTTGTTTGTCTAAGTAAGATTGTAGATGTGAGTAAAAAGCTGAGGACAGAACATCGGTTACGGAAATCTAAAAAAGCAAACAAGCTAATGGGCGTCAGCGGCCAACTTTCTACTTCAAGCATATGAAGAATAATGACGCAAGCGGCAAGAATAGGATCCTCTGCAATCTTCGATTACGTGACCGTTTAAGCGAAATTGACCTTTCTGAAAAGTCTAAAAGAGTTATGCACATGTATCTATCTTTGAATACATTGAATACAATTTTTCATTTGTTACGACAGGGGACAAGAACTCTATCACCGGGTTGAATGGTAACGATTGATTGCTTTTGGAACATGCTTTTAACAAGTCTACTCTGTTATACTTATAGTCAAGCACGAAACTAGGTTTGTCCTTCGGTTGACACATTCAAGACATTGACGATTTTTGCCTCCATAAGCTGCATAGGCAGGCAAAGCATTTTGATGATATAAGCTTAGAGGCGGAGGGGCAAAAAACAACATTCAACCGCTGAATGACTGTACGAAGAGTCTTTTGTACATTAAATATTGATCGAAGACCTACACTGATTTTCATTTAATTTCATCAATTTTCATATCTTAAAAAAATAGTTTGTACATTAAAAAGTAAAAGGCCAACAATTTACTACCGTTCCTTCGTTTTTGTTATCGATTGTTCGGCTACCAAATTCTTGAGAGCTTTTTTAATTTTAGCGCATCCAAGTACATTTACATTTTTTTGCTATGTTAAATGGCTAATTTTCAGTTTTGATTGTTTTGCTTTCGATCGCAGCATAAACATTATTGGAGTTTGGAGAAAAAGACGGCATGGAGTTCTTTCTAGAGTTATTAGATTTAGGATCAAGCTTGAATTTAAAATAAATCAATTTCATTCTAATGTCAGGACGGAACAGGATTTCACAAAGATTTATAGGGAGCTATGCTTAAAGTTAATGATAACGCAATAGCGTTTGCACAAAGAACGCAATGCCTTTAAAAATCACCCAAATTTAACCCAAAACCTATTGATACACAATTTCCATCAAATAAAAGTTATAAAACTCACAAATTGGAAAAAAGAGAATCTGCAACAGGATAGTTCTACTGAGTTTAAGAAAAAAGTTTCTGATTATTGAACACCATATTGAGGGAGCCAATGATATTTGTCTGTCTCTTTTCCTCCACACCCGCTTCGCCATGATCACAGTGAAAAGCCGTACGTAGTATTCAAGATGCTGGATATTGTCCCAAAATAAAAATAAATTAAAAAAAAAAGTGAACTTAATGATGTTGATCCTTATTAATTTTTTTTAGAATATTGGAATAATTTTTTTCTTTGGAAAAGAAACAAATTTTCAGGGATTTTCCATTCAAATTTATTGTAAATTGCGACTGATGAAGTGTTCGACCCCTCTGCTATATTACTTTGACCGTGGATGCTTAGTGAGGCAATTCTTTATGTCGCGTCGGTTCACTGGATAGCAGTTTGGATCAACCAAGGTCTAAATACATCAGTTCTGAGAAAGCGAAATTTGAAAATACTGACATTCGATTGTTTCCTCACTAATCTTTAATTAAATATTTATGAGTTTTTGGGGGGCGGGGCACTTTCTTTTTTATTATTTTTGTACAAAATCAGTGATAAGTAATGATTAAGTGTCGTAAACTCATTTTAATCATGCGAACGAAAACTGCAAATTAATCTTTCACATGGCGGATTTTCTATGACTGTTTTTGGAGCTAATCGTTCTTGAAATGATTCAAAATCTTTATCCAATTTTTGCTTATGTTGTTATTTGTTTGTTTTTTTTCTCTAGGGCTTCTCATTACACAAAAGGAGAATGCTTCATCTTGCTGAATAGGAAAAGTTAAGGATGATCGTATAATTATGTGTAATGAGAAAAGTAACGGTTAATGATCCAGCACATGAAAAGATAAACGTAAAAATATAAGATAAATTAGTCCAATGAAATTGGTTTCCATAAATCTGATAAACAAAATTCAATGAGGTTATTGCATGCACAATAGACGACAGTTCTTAGACAACAGTTGGTCCCTATCCTCTGAATTAGCGTGACGTAAGATGTCACAACGAGGCATCCTCACATAAAGTAATCTAGCAGTACAGCCTAGCACTTTTGCAATAAATATCAACATTTTTTTTTTCAAACGGAAAAACATGCCAAAATTCTGGGAATTTTTGTAACGGTCAGTATAGGAAAGTTCGACTTCTTAAGGTAATTAGGTCTTTATTTCGCGACAAGATCCAGAATATAGGTCTAAATCTAACTCTGATACCAAATTCGAGTCTTCTCCGTCATCATTGCGATGCGTCTAGTTCCAACAGGTGTGCAGATAATGATATAGAAAAATATCATCGGACAAAGTTCAGAGGTCGGCGCGGCTGAACAGAAAAGCTTCGACCAGATTTCCATGGCCTCTATTTGTACATTTTGTGTGTATGATAATAACTTATCGTCTAAGAAAATTAAATTTTCTCTCAGTTCTAACACAATACTTGTGGGCATTTTAAGCAGCATAGATCTCCCTAAATCCAATCGCCAAAATTTTGGGTCAAATTCTACAGGTACATTTTATTGACATTCTAGTTAAATTGGCTGTTTCGATTTTTTAATATAATATAAAGTTTGAAAGTTTGCGGAACAAGCCCAGCTTTTATTTCTTCTCTTATTATTATTCAGTCCTATATCTAAGAAATTTTTGAATACATGAATGCAATACTCAATGTCAAATCCATCGACCTTACTAAGTATCTTTTATTTGAAATTTAAGGCGCCAGAGACAAATCCAGCTCAATATAGCCTAGATCGATATGAGAAGACTTATACTGAATCCATTTCTTCATTATAACAGAACAAAACAAGATAATGACATTTCTAGGATTTTTCCCCCTCCTGAATTAAATGCAAAATATATGTCTTTGTCTAGGCCTATTCCTTCCTTTAGAATTTGAGAAAAGTTATGTAAAAACTACTCATGTCTTAGAGCTAACTCATAGATAGAAGCAGCTGTGAGGAAATACTTTGTTGTTAAAAAAAGATTGCTCTCTTAAATACATGTTATAGTTAGACCTCATAATCATGTTGTGGAATCGTGGATTAAAAAAAAAAAACAATGAAAAGAAAAACGAACGAAAAGAACAACAAATAAGTAAGGCAAGGATCATAACTTCCGGAATTCCATTTTTACAAAACACATAAACACACATCTTGATATATATGCATGCAAAGTGAGACTTCATAACGAGTTATGATTGGCTTCATAGGACGTCCGTAAAACTATTTTTTCGTAAAACAAATTTGCAGTTTTAAATATTTATAACCATTTTCACTTTATGTGTTTCTTACCATTTACGTCTTGTATTTAATTCTTTCTCGACTCAAATTTGCGCATCCCTTATCATTGGTATTAGCTTGAGTGATTTGAACAGGTTTAAGTTTCTCAGCGCAGACGCTATTTCGTGATATCTTTGTAACTCTTTAAATGGGAGGTAAGCATAAATCGAATTTCTTTTGGCCTTCCGACCCATCGAAACAAGCATTTAATTCGCAGCCTCTCTGTTATCTGGGAACCTAGACAAGATAAAGGAACCATCATGGAGAACATTTTAGGGAAACATGATTTTTATGAGTATTGCCCCAAAAAGAAAGTATCACACAAGATGTTAAAGCATTAAATCTATTCAGACTTTTCTTGCAAAATTATTCGAGTACTGTCTTACGTGTGGTGTAAGAAAAGAAAAACCTTCTACAGAAAATAATTATGCAGATAACCGCCAATCACTTTCGGTCTATCGCTTCATGCAAGATGCGATCCCTCTTTCTAAAACTTCTCTCTGGCCTAGAGGTTGAGCTAGATCTATATTATAGTTCTTGTCTAGAAACAGGGAAGTTTTAAAACAGATTCAAATTGTCAATGTTGACCACAAATATAACTTCAGAGAATGTTGACATATTGCTTTTGCTTTTAAAATAATGTATCAGATATCTACATCTTTAATTTAGGCTGATTTTGAGGTCCAAAAAGGGGAATTTAACTTGTGTCGGTGCCCTTCATCATTGATGCCTATTACATCAGGTCGGAAGGATGGATTGACATTCGAATGAAGATAAATTCAAGTTCAAGCGTGATTTTAGATCCGTGTGGTTTTGTAATAAAACTGATCATTTAAGCTAGAAAGCTACTTATAAGACAAATAAATAACATGAATAAGAAAAACCATACGACGACCATGTGTAATGTATGATATAGCCCTTATCATCACGAAGCATTCATAAGCAAAGATATGATATTCCCTATGATTTAAACTTTGTGTAGATACAGATATCATCACAACCAAAACATCGAAATTACCGGTAACAAAATATTTAAAATGATTTATGATGATTAAAAAGTTTCTATTTATATATAGGAGTAGAAGTCTACGTCAGAACTTTATAGGCCTAAAGAAGATTTCAACTGTAGCCGTATTCCTACGTTTATTTATCGCCTTAAAAAAGCCCTCAATCTTATTTGTGTAAAAAAAAACCTTTTTGAAGATACCTCTTGGGCAGTAAATGCGGGCGGCCTTCTCAAAAAGTTCAAATACACAAAATAAAAAATTTTCTTTGTTTTTGTTGACTGAATAGAAAAAGGTGATTATTATTGCAAATAATCTTGGAAAGTCAGTAGTTCAGGAAGAGAACGACTGCCAGACAAGTAGGTAATTTTAAGCTCGTTTATTGTCACACTGAATTAGTTTAAGTTTGATTATATTTCTTGTGATAGTTTTCTTAGCGAGTCAGACATAAACCGCTAATTAATAGTCCCTTTTCAGGGAAAAGGAAATAATCCATAAGTCCACAGTAAAAACCAGTTTGTTGATATCTTATTGTATAAGACTGAGAGAAATTTGGAGAACATAAGTATGTGAAATGATTTGCATATATAGTACAGACAAAGTATATACAATGACGTGTTTACTTTTGTACACTTTATCCTACCAGTCCTAAATATGAGTTTGAACATATTCCGGTCATCCGTTTTAGTAAGTTTTTACATGGACCTAAGGATTAAACAAGGTTAAAAAAAAAATAATAGAAAGCAATTAGTTGCAGATTTTCTATCCTGGACTATAAAAAGGAATCATTTCCCTTGATGCTGGTGACAAGAGCACAGATAGTCGCCGTAATAGTCAAAAACGGACAAGAATGGTGAAAGATACTTTCACCGAATATGACAGGTCAAAATCTTCATCTAGCACTTCTAACTCTCTTATTTATTTTAGGCAAAATAAATCTCAGAATAAAGTAAAAACCTAATGCACTAAGGGCAGCAAGGATAAACAAATTTAAACAACCCAATTAAAAGAAAAGACAAACTGGGAAAACGGCGCTAATAGAAAAGGGAAAAGGAGAAGATAATGTCAGTGAAAAGAGAAAAATGAGAATATAACTTGACAAAAACTGAATGGACCCATAAAAAGTAGAAGAAAAAAAGAAATTGACAAATGAAGTTGAATTTTAAGAAGTCAAGAAAATGTTGATGGTGATTTATTAGAGTAGACACAGATGTAAGCAGAAACTTAAGATTTGCATAATTTAGACAATATAGCCCGCTAAAGAGAAATTTATAAAATCAAGTTTAAAAAGAGCAAAGGGAAAAAATGAGTGAAATAAAAAAAAAAACAAAAAAAAACAACAAAAAAAAAAAAAACAAACCACTGTCTTGATAAGCCAAATATCAGTACAGTGTCGTAAAAACTTTGTGTAATAAAAAACAAAACTGTAGCCTACTAAATTATACTAAAAACTATACAATTTGAAACAAAAAGCGTCCTGGCAAAGTATTCCAAAAAGTATGAAATTTAAAATAAATTGTGTAGCCATGAAGAAAAAAGAATAACTATGTAGCTTATAAAAACTAGGAGCGGTGCTCTGAGCACTATAACGCCCCCTTAGTTAAACCATTGATCTTATACAGGGTTATTAAAAAAAACAACACAACAACCGCCCCCCCCCCCTCCCCCCCAAAAAAAAAAAAAAAAAAAAAAAAGCAAAAACAAAAAAAACAAAAAAACAAAATACAAAATACAAAAAACAAAAACAAAACAAAACAAAAACCCTACAAATCAAATGAAGATTCAGTCCGCTGAGGAATAACAAAAATAACTGTTACATAAACTTACGTCCAAGGGTCTATGAAGGTAAAAGTAAATAAACAAAGATATTCGCAAATGACTTTTGGTTTTAGGTCGACAAAAGTTAAGTCCAAACGAAAAAATAAAGAGAAATCACTAAATAAACATAGCAGCTTGAGCTCAATTACCTATTGTAACTCTGTCACGACATGAAGAGCCTAACAAATGATCAAAAAAGTTCTGTCTACCAACATGAGCTGAAGAACTAACAATAAACAAAAACTCGAGGCGGAGCGGCAAACCGATTCCAGATCTAACGATCGCTATCTTAACCAAGACCACCTGGATCTATATAGGCCTATTAAATCCATATCAGCCAACAGATTTCGATAGAAATTATTATGAAGCGTTTAGAAAATTGGATCAGGGTTAAAAAAAAATATGCGAATATGACGAGATTAAAGGTCAACCTCGCTCACCAGCACCCTTAACACCTACGGTATCACGATAGAGCAACTCACTAAATATATAATATTCAGCACATATGAATAGGAAGACAATTAGTAGTAGTAAGAGTAGTAGCAACAGCAGTTGTAATGATAGTAGAAGTAGTAGTAGTAGTAGTGGTAGTAGTAGTAGTAGTAGTAGTAGTAGTAGTAGTAGTAGTAGTAGTAGTAGTAGTACTAGTATTAGTAGTAGTAGTTGTCGTAGTAGTAGTAGTAGTAGTAGTAGTAGTAGTAGTAGTAGTAGTAGTAGTAGTAGTAGTAGGAGGAGGAGGAGGAGGAGGAGGATAAGGAGGAAGAGTAGCTGTAAAAACAGCAGCAGCAGCAGCAGCAGCAGTAGTAGTAGTAGTAGTAGTAGTAGTAGTAGTAGTAGTAGTAGTAGTAGGAGGAGGAGGAGGAGGAGGAAGAGTAGCTGTAAAAACAGCAGCAACAGCAGCAGCAGAAGCAGCAGCAGCAGTAGTAGTAGTAGTAGTAGTAGTAGTAGTAGTAGTAGTAGTAGTAGTAGTAGTAGTAGTAGTAGTAGTAGTAGTAGTAGTAGTAGAAGAGTAGTAATAATAACAATCACAAGATCGACAACAACCAAAACGACAGCAACAGCAAAAATTAAGCTTATAATAAAAACGTTAAAAAAGAACAAAACAGCTTAATTGCGATGGTGATGATAGAAACAGTCAAAAATCTAAAAGGTCATGAAACTGAATATACAAAAGGAGGCTGTGCAAAGAACAAGCCCCAGCCAAGACATGACTTCATAATAGTAATAACTTTTCTTGTCGGAATAGCAGACAGCGAATTGAACCTCAAAATTGTTCAGTTGCAAATTAATGTGTAACCTCATCTAGTTATGATGACAGGTGTATTAAAACATTTGATGAAACTTTTTACTGAACATTATCGATGAAACGATAAAGAAAGCAGCTTTTCTCTAATTTTTTTTTTCTGTTCAATGAATCTATCAAACCTTCTCACATCTTAGACTATAGTGTCTGGAACTTTGAAGGTGCAAAATTGAAAAACAAAAAAAAAAAGAAAAAAAAACCTGACCAATATTATTTTTCTGACAATCGCACTATCTGGATGAGCAAAGGATAAAAATATGATTTGACTAAACTTTATTTTGGGGAATGCTAAAAATATGATATTCCATATACAACTTTACAAAAACTAAGCGACATTTCTACCAGGAAAAGCCTTACTACCTTCCTCCCAACCCTAACTTGAAGAAGTTAACTCTATCCATAATCCTAAAGCTATCTCTAATAGTAAAAAAACAAAACATAAACAGAACCCCCAACTAACAGTAAACCTACCCAGAGATATATTTGAAATCCTGACAATCATTATATCCCGAACACTCATTTTAACTGCAAGCCTGTTACTAATCTGAATCTTATTCCTTACCTTCTCTTACAAGCTGAAGCTAACCCCAATCCGTCTTTAAATTTAATTCAGACATGGCTCTAAGCCATGATATGAACTATAAAACATCCCTCTTATTAATCATAGTCATTGACCTGACTTAAACGATAAATATTAACTTTTCAGTCACGTTAACCTCAAATGAATATTACTGCAAAACTTATTCAGACCGTTAACCACGGCTTTACCTCTGATGCTAATCTTTACCCTAACTTTGACCCTATTAATAGCCTAAACATTGTCTTGACCTTAAAAGAATATTAAATTTAATGATAACCCTTGCCCTAAAACCGAACCATCGCCATAATTTTATTTTGAAATCTAACCCATATTATAATCCGCGTGCTCAAT
The DNA here is from genome assembly GCA_033675545.1 of Elysia crispata. Lineage (NCBI taxonomy): Eukaryota > Metazoa > Mollusca > Gastropoda > Plakobranchidae > Elysia > Elysia crispata. Next base: position 128,610 of record JAWDGP010006946.1, read on the forward strand.
TTTCGCCAGCCGTAACTTCGGCTGTGTAGCCCTGATAAAAAATTCCGCCATAGACGTAACCCTATATATATTTTTAACAAACATCACGAAAATGAACTCAAACCTTAGATATAAATTTTATGAAATCTTAACTTTAATTGTAACATCAAACAAACTATGAGACGAACGCTGGAACCAATTTCAACTCTAGCCTACAGTATTAGCCTTTATCCTAACTCTTGATTTAATCCTAACCCTAAACTTGACTCGCAGCCCTAACCACGAATCTAATCGATCCCCTTATCATCATCTGAAATCCATTCCTAACTTTACCCTATCCCCTTTCTTTACCTCATCCCAGCCCTAATTTTTACGTAAAACAGAACTCTAACCTAAACATAAAATCAAACACCAAACATCTCTCTAATTATCACCATAACTCTAGTTTTTATCCATACCCTTTTACAAAAGTAAACCTTAACCCTAGCCCTAATTTTAACCAACGGCCGTAAAATAACCACTAGCATAGATATGAACTTAATCTCATTTCTAATCCTTGATCGAAAATGAAACAGAACAGCAAACACCCCTCTAATTATCACTATTATGATAACCTTACCCTTACCCTGATCCTACACATACTCTTATATAAACACAAACTCAACATATACCTTTACAATAATCAAACCAAAACGGTCATTGTGACTTTACAATTTACACGTTCTCAGAACTTGGACCAAATAAAATCAATAAAAATTGAGCAGCCTAATCTTTTGTGTAAACTTACACCTAACATAAACGTTAAACCCAAACCTGACCTTTATGACCCTCTGAGACATTTTTAGATGCTTGGGAAAAGAACATTTCAAAATATAAAGCCAAATAGAACGGAGAGGGAGAGAGCTGAAATCGAATAATATTTCGAACACCTGAAATTTTCCTAAATCCTTGGTTCTTGAAAACATCTTCCACAGTCACAAAGCCTGCCAACCGTCTTGTTTTGTAGCACCGCATCAGGCAATGCTGCCAACGTCTGTGACGTACAAAGCAGTTCTTAATACCTCACGCTGACCCGAAACCCTGACCTGTCCATATGACTTGACACTAAAACAAACTCTAACCGTGACCCGTGTCCAAATCCGAAAGCTGTGCTCGCCTGGGATCACTCAAAACCCAACCTTAACTCAAACCTAACCTTTTCATTAACCATTAGACAAGTTTTAAATAATTATACACCTTAACCCTAAACTAATTCTAACATCAATCTCATTTCTATTCATATTCGTGACCATAAGACTAGCGTGCAGAACATCTCAAATTTATCTTCGGCGGAAACTAAAACCTATTCTACATTTGAACCCGAACTACCGACTAGCAATTAGTCATTCCTAGTCTAATTTTAAACTTTAATAATGTAAAATCCCTCTTACATGAAGAATTCATCTAATTTTCATAGAGCTACGATAAAGAATTCTTTAGTAACACACTGATATAATATCACTAAAATAACTTAATTCAAAAGTATTTTACTTAAGTCTCAAGTGAATAAGCTGAAAACTAATACTGGAGACCTAAAAAAGCTAAATATACCATGAGGATAAGACAGTTTAATTTTATCTAAACTCTACGACCGTGAAATGAGCTTTGATCTTAGCCATAACCTTAACTGTGACCGGTTCCTAACCTTATTCCTAACCCAAAACTATGTCTCTTACTGTGACCTTGATCCCAACTCTAACCTTCAACTCCAAGTCGCACCCAAACCCAAACCCTATAGCCATCCTATCCTTAACTTAAACCCTAAATTGAATTTCAACCAGCAGCTATTGAAAAGTGTGATTTATCATAGTGAACTGCACCCACACGGTAACATAAACATTAAAACCGAAAAGAAATTAGACAGTAATCGAAGGAATAACCAGTTCTCTTTCTAGACTAATCCTTAACCCTAGCATTAGCGCCCATGCTCACGATTTTCATGGCTATTGTCCCCAAGCGATAGTTTCGGATATGGCCTCAAATCCAATTTTGAAATAATCGGTTTTGGCATCTGAAAAAAGACCTGATTCATTTGAAATTTTACTAACTCTTCAAAAATGCTAGGCAGTTTCTTTGCTCTCTCTCTCTCTCTCTCTCTCTCTCTCTCTCTCTCTCTCTCTCTCTCTCTCTCTCTCTCTCTCTCTCTCTCTCTCTCTCTCTCTCTCTATCTCTCCCCCCACCTCAATTTCAATAATCAGCCTTTCTTTTAAAATTATGGATTGGAATCTGAACCCGAAACTTCGATAATCTGCTTTAAATAATGACTGGCATTAACACTATCGTATTAACATCTATTGTGTAAGATACACTCACTGACAAGTAGTCAATTATGTAAGGTAAAACAAAAATCTAAAAAAATAAAGGCTCCTTATTTATAATCTCACATTAATTAAAAGCTCTTAGGAATGCCACCTTTCGATCTGTTCTAAATATTATAAATATTTAAACCATATCAAAACAGCTGCCCTATTGGTAAAATCACAACGATTGTATCTTGCAACCAAAATCATATTTTGACAATATGTACAGTATCATAACCTTATAGTTTTTGTTTACTTTTTCCAAAAATATCTGACGATAAAAAATACGAAAAAAAAAATTCAATTAAAAATTTGTAGGCAAAACTAATTACTTTACAAAGGGTTGCAATAAAAATTATACAGTCAAGATCACGATTTCACTCCTCAATCGAATCAAAATATACATCTCTTTCTACTTCTCCATGTGAAATTAAATATCTGTTTTGCCGTGTCAGCTGAACACTAACTGACAAGTAGCCAATTATACATCCATGCATTTCTGCAGACAAAGTTTAATCGATTGCTAGAGTAAAATGATCACTTTATCCGCTGACAAGATCTACCAGCTCAAAACCTGGCCCTAGGAACTACTAGCTGATGCTGCTGTTGCTGATTGGCTACAAGCTATATGTATATCTGAGCTTACACTCACGACGAAAGCTGCTATGTTTATTAAAGCATTATCTAAAACAAAGATACACAGAAACCCAAGATCTCAGTGAGGATCTTGGAATCTCATAATAGGGAGTGTGAGCACAAGTTTCTCTCATTTCCTTACTCTAAGTCCAGTAAAATATGCATATTGACTATTTGACTTCTCCTAGCCCAACCTGTCTATCAGGTTAACACCTGTGGTAATGAGATATCACAGATGGGAATTGTTAGAAGAAGTTCCCTCCCTTTTTCCTATCTTGTTAGAATTAGCGATGACATAGAATTAATAAGGAGGAGCGAATACCGGAATCGATAAGGTTGGGGTAAGATTATGCCCTCTTAGACGTTAGATGGGTGCGAATAGAAAAATGAAAATCAAATATGAAAATGTAATATAATGATAATGTTAATGATGATGATGAGGATGATCATGATCATGAAGATGACGGTGATGATGATGATGATGATGATGATGTTAATAATAATAATAATAATAATAATAATAATAATAATAATAATAATAATAATAATAATAATAATAATAATAACAACAACAACAATAATAATAATAATAATAATAATAATAATAATAATAATAATAATAATAATAATAATAATAATAATAATAATAATAATAATAATAATAATAAATCTCTTAATAATGGAACTACGCGAAAAATGAGGACCATCTGACCGAGCATGTCTAGACCACCTAGGTAGGATTGGAGTGATATAGTTATTTTCCCCAAAATAGTGATTTTTAAAAATTAAAGGCAAAAATTGGATTATTCTTTTCTTAAAAGAAAAAGGCGAATGTGCGAACTACTTCGATTAAGCATAGCCTGGCAGAGATGACAGGAATGACATTGAAAGTACGCAAACAGTGTAGGCGGCGGCATATCTAAAACCTTCTGGTACAGATCTACATGTTATAGAGTAAGATCTAAGTAAAGAATCTAAAAACTTTGCGTGGATATAGATTCTAGATTTAGGCCTAGATATTAACAGTAGCTACACTCAATTCAAAAGGTTAAGATCGACTTAGAATTTCAAATAGATTTAAGATCTAAACTCTGTGTTAAGAATCATAGAGATATCTAGATTCTAGGTAAAGATAGATAAGTGGATGCATATAATCGATCATTGAGGTGAAAGGGTAGATATTAAGGCCATTATTTATAAGCCTTTTAAATACACACACACGCATCCCAGCCCCAGCAAATTGACATCAGGATCCCGTTCGTGGAAAGGTTTTATTGGCTAGTTGTTTTCGATTTGCTAACGATGTTTGCTCTTTCTCTCTTATAGGAAACAAAATAGGGCCAGCATTATTGTTTATTATTACTTATAGATAGTTGAGGCAAACTTCATGTAGGTGTTATTCAAAGAAAAATGAGAAGATAAAGACTTGTGAAAATTAATGCTGAGGAACAGATAAAGCTATAAGCTTAATATGAAATTTTGTCATAGTTGTGTCAAGTCTAATGGCCAAAGATATGTAAACAAGAGAAGTTATAAAAGAAATTTCTCAGTTTGGTTTATAGAACATCATTATTCTTTTATGTAATAAAGTCTTTGTTGAAGAAGAACAGAGCTGACCAATTCGAAAATCCTTTGTGAGAGCTGGAAGAGGCGTGATTTACCAACAATTCCAAAAGCCGATGGAGAATTATCAGGTATTTTCTCCAGGTCATGAGGGGATTTTTATTTTGTAAAATGTAGAGCTATCTGACTGTAGGCATTACATATTTATCACACATAACATGTCTATTTTGTTCCATTTTTGTAAATGAATGGCTCTACCGGTAACCTTAATGTTTTGTCCACTTTCTTTGCATTTTTACATTTGTCAGATAACATCTAGATATGTATAAAGTGTTTTAGTTCAATTTTCAATCTTTAAGGGAGTAGATACTGCTATTTTTTATTTCGAATTTTGTTAAATTGAGGAAAATATCGATTTTTTCATATCCTTATATATATATATATATATGGCTTGTATCACAGCCCGTATGTACGATCATCTAGCCTTAAAAAATTCAATTACAAAGAGCTATTTGCATTTTGCAAATTTTCTGAATTTCTCCAAGAGGGATGAGTAAAGTAAATTTTATCTTATCTATCTTATTTACAAAGGACGTAAGAGACTTCAAATCTCTGTCACCGTACTTGATGAATCCAGTGACCTGTATCCTGTGCTTCATCTCCTCATACACCAAAGCATTTTTTAGGTCGGTCATCATCAATATTAATGATGTGACAGTCATCTTATCCCATAGCACGAATATGTGTATGCTTTTTCATTAATTTATTTTATCAAATGTAACACTACATTAAACTAGATTTGAAAATTATAGAATGTATTCAACACTGCAATGCAAATTATAGGGAAAATCCTTCATACCACCCTATATTAAAGGTTAAAAGTTACAACAGTCGACGATTTCGATATTGAGCCTTTTAAACAACCGATATCAAACTGGCCGGACTCATTTTGGGTTCAAGCACAAGTAAAGAAACTATGAAGATTTAATTTAATGGGCCAGATATTGGTCACACTGGCACAGTGGCAAAGTCACTCAACTGCTGCTTCGTTTTTGTAAAATGACCAATGCTCTGCAATCCATTCCCTTCGTTTGATTATGCATTATTATGGTGCTTTAAAACAGCGTAAAAACAGTTATATGATAACCAGAACCATTCTGCTTTACCTGTGTGAGTTCTTTTAAAATAAGGGTAACAAAATATGCTCCTTTACTGTTGCCTATATGAACCTACTTCATTATACTTTTTTAAATCTTATAAAACAACAACCACAACAAAATTACAAAAGAAAGAAAAGAAAACTTTGTTAGCTCATATTTTAATGTGAAAGAAACTCTTGTCAACAATGTCAAAAATGGTTAATGAATTCGAGTGCACAAAAAGAATTTAAAAGCTCTCAGTACGGTTCTGCGCACTGACAGTTCAAAGGAAAAATGTATTATTACAACCAAGCTACATTTTCTCTTGCCGTAGATACATTTATAAATGCATCATGTAATGGACCTGCATGAGTATTTCTTTATTATGAAAAGGCATCAGGAAAAACATGTGTATGATAGGGGAAAGTATCTGCATAATCAATATCTATTAACTACTGCATAGTATTATACATAGGGTGAAAAAAAAAGGGGGAGGGGGGGGGGAGAGACATTTTTCATCAAAGTTGAAGATAAACTAAAAAAAAAATCAAAACAAAAACTAAAAACTTTGTCTATGAGGAAAGAATTTAAACATAAAAACTGGCATATTAAAAGAAAGATGGGAAAAGAATTAAAAAAAAAAAGAACCTTCCACAAATACTCTCTCGAACAGCGTCTTATTTAATTAAAAAAGATGTATCATAAACCACAGAATGAGTTTTATCTGCAGTTCTA
>JAWDGP010006946.1:140000-187500 GCA_033675545.1 Elysia crispata
GGTGGAGTGGAATAGTTCAAGGCAATCCAATAAAACAAGAAATAATAATTATTGCGCTATTTATTACCACCATGATGTTTGCTGTCATCGTGTCGGAAATGGTGATGTGGTGTTCTAAATAATCCAAGGAAAGTAGAGACTGGGTCCATCCATCCATATCCTTTTAAATTGACCACGCCAAATCATGGATCTTAAAAACAATACAATACGTCATTAAAAGAGGGAATCACTCTGCATGATTTTAAATTTGAAGAGTATTACTCTTCAGGGGCCTTAATCCAAAAAATATTTGTAAAACCAGAGGATATCTTTTGTAAGGGGAAATGATGTTTGGACAATTTATCTATATGCTGTGAGAAGCCTGATTAAAAATCAACAAATCTTCTTTGCTCCATGCTGTGGGAAAAGGCATTATTTACCCTTCCATAAGGACTGGTAGTTTGGGGGTTATTCCGCAAACGGGCATGACCTGGACCAGTGGAAGATGAGAGATCGGCAATCGAGCGGCTCCGAGCAACAGCGAAGTAAAGGTTTTCTTCATTGTTGTCTAAGGCGGAAGCATACGAGTTTCTGCGGCCAGCTTCCAGTTGGTAACGTTCTTCGCTGAGATTCGGAGCGTGACGGGCATAGCCAGTTCGAGATGACATAGTTGTAAGAAGCTTGCGAGGTGAAAGGTCAATTTCTTCGTTGTAAAAATAGCTTTGATCCTGATGGCGCCACCTCCTTTCATTTTGTAATTTTTCATAATCGCCTTCGCGCTCTCTACGACTCTGCTGCTGCATGTTCTGGAGTTGTCGCTGATGCTGACTTTGCTGCTGCTGCTGGTGTTGCCGTGGAGGCTTTTGATGAGCTTTACTCGCGCGAGAGTTCCGCAGATCATGAGCTGGTGTAAATTCTGAGCTGTCGTCAGAGTCGAACCTGGCGAGTCTAGCCGTCTTTATGCTCCCAGAGAGGGAGAGATCTGTGATGTCTTCACGACTATTACGAGCTGGGTGAAATATGTAGCGCTGGTTTTTTATTTGAGGAGGTTCATGTTGGTTTTTCAATTGATGGTGATGCTTGGAAAAGTCCCTGCTCCCCATGTTCACCATTTCCAGCGCACCGCTACCATTTCTGACCCACTGCTCTGAAAAGTCATAAGAGTAGGGACTCTCATCTTTTAGATGCACTGCTGGATTATCTACCCCACTCAGGGACTCCAAACGATTTTTAGTTTTCTCTGATACATGTTTTCCGCCCGCAGCTTCACTTTCTCTTTGTTGTCTTGTCTTGCCTGTGTCGCTCAGGCCAGACTTGACTGGTGAAGAGCTGAGAGCATTGTCTTCCAAAAATGTTTTCCTACTCCTTTCTTCCTCCTCCACCCTCCAGTCGTCGGGTGCCAGTCTACTCTCTTCTGCTGGCTTTTTACCTGCTACATCCCCTCTAGATCTTCCATTGGTTTCAGTTTCAAGAGATCCCCTTTTTTCTTCCAAATTATCAGTGTAGTAAAAACTGTACTCTGCGTCATCCCCCTTGTTAGGACTGTTCGTGACGTTCAGCAGACTCTGCACTTTGGCGGAAGCGATACTGCTGTGACGTCTGTGCCACCGGTTGGTCCGGACCTCATTAGCGATGATGTCTACAGGGTCAGAGGGCGTGGCCGGAAGTGGGTGAGCCAGACGCCGCGCCTCGTTTCGAGCTTTGATGGCTTTTCGATCCCTGAGGTTGCGAATTAAAGAAAAATGAGGAATCATGTGAATACATAGGATTTTTGATAAAATTTAATTATATTTATCTAATAAAAGTGTTCACACCAATTTATTTCATTAAAAACATGACTTACCCGGCGTGTTACTGATTTAACCTTCTCAAAAGTGAAACTTATAAAGCAGATATTTATAAAAATATCTTTAATCATTTTGAACAAAAAGATTTAATTGTACTTTAAGTATCCAACAAAATCAGTGCGTACTTATCATCGACAACAGACTACAAATCAGTGGAGAAAGATACCGAGGATTAAATGAATTTCAATGGAAATAGAGGAGATATCCCATAGATCACTTGAACTAGGGACCCAGCCACATTAAACAACACCGATAAGGAAGCCTTTTAAACGAATCCTTCGCAACGCTCAAGCGAGTCGGTGTGAAGAAAGTAGCCTATGTAAATATTTTTATTTACATTGATTAAAAAAAATGAAAATAGTATGCAAACTTCCTGAGGCAAGAAGCAAAGTTTAGGCAGATTTACATGTGTTGCTAGCAAAAAATGTAGGCCTTTTTAAAACTGCTGTCGTTACTCTAAAACATTTTGCTCCGATCAAATATTTTATTTACCTTCTGTGTCAAAATCAAGATTTGATCTTTTTCCCAAAATGAATTATTCAGCTATAAAAATGCGAGCCAGGTGATGTGTACGTGGCACAAATAAAAAAATACAACACTAAAAGTCGGACATCAGCATTACATTAAAATTTACATCTCTTTGTGCCTTTTAAGATGGATAGACCGACTACTATAAATTTTTAATTATTTTTCACCTACGCCTAAAACTGCATACATGTATATATTTTTCGGAAATGCTCGTCCTGAAGACACATCTCTGGGGACTGCCAAAACATAGCGTCTACTTTTGTAAGACTCAGTAGCTAAGATGGTTAGTAGGCCTCTTTATTATGTTACAACTGTTTCTCATTTTGCCACCCCCACTCTCACCCCAACTACACAAATATGTACCAAAGTGAAGTTGCTGTCATCCTGCTGCTGTTACTTGAATAAGTACTGCTGCCACTACTCAGGTAACAACAACAACTACTACTACTACTACAACTACTACTACTACTACTACTACTACTACTACTACTACTACTACTACTACTACTACTACTACTACTACTACTACTACTACTACTACTACTACTACTACTACTACTACTACTACTACTACTACTACTACTACTACTACTACTACTACTACTACTACTACTACTACTACTACTACTACTACTACTACTGCTGCTGCTGCTGCTACTGCTGCTACTACTACTACTACTACTAGTACTACTGCTGTTACTGCTGCTGCTGCTGCTACTACTACTACTACTACTACTACTACTACTACTACTACTACAACTACTGCTACTAATACTACTACTACTACTACTACTACTACTACTACTACTACTACTACTACTACTACTACTACTACTACTACTACTACTACTAATACTACTACTTCTTCTTCTAGTACTACTTTTCTAGTACTACTTTTACTCCACTATTATTATATCTTCCACACTACAATCATTAGATTACTCGGGTCTATTACTATCATACTTTACATCCTTAAAACTACTATTAATGGACAACACATTGAACCGGTGTTGGCTTGATATATGAAGGCAACACTTACTTGAATTCAAACTCACCTATGGGCTTTGAAAACGGAGAGAATGCATGCAGCCACGTATATAGGAAGAAGTAGAACACCTAGGACTATGCACAGGATATGTCTGTAGTTTAGAGTCGTCATGACCAGAACGGGATCTATGTAAGGTATCCAGGTAACTCCACATCCATAGCTCCCCGTAACATCGTTAAGGATTGTTTCCATCCATGGTTGTCGGCATTATTGGGATTTATTTTAGTTTTCATTACCTCGTAAAGAATTATATTTATGAGATGTTATCCTTCCTGGATGAAACGCTATGCAGTAGGTTTTTTTAGCTCATGCCAACAGGACATGTCTCAGAGATATTCGCGGCTTAACAATCGTTATTCCATTATTTAGTCTGAATTGCGCATCTTGCTTGGTTTTTCCTTGAAAGTTTAACAAAACCTATCTGCATGAACTGGGAAGAACTTCAAGATCATTGCTTCTCATCAGCACAGGAAATTCATGATTGAATTAAAAAAAATATCTGCCCGCTGAATTGTGAGATGATACTATTAGCAACTCTTAGTATGCGTGGAAAGTTGTTTTTTTTTTGTTTTTTTGTTCATATTACTAAACTCTCATCTTAGACACAATAATTAACTCAACCTATAACTGTCAATCAATTGTGAATTTTTTTCATTTATCCACTGAGCTCCAGAGACGTGTTCTCTACACTGGTCATGAACGCACTCCAGGTTTCCTGTGGTTAGTAACATATCACCCGGCAGATAAGATGGCTAGAGAGTTCTCACGCAGGATTACATGGAGGTGATCAGGGCCGCCCCAAGGCGTGATGAGGCCTTGGCGTATTGATCTGCGGGACTACCGTGTGGTCGTCTAGTCGACCCATCCATTGATGGAATTTCAGGTCTAGCTTGACTTCCCGGAAATCTATGGACATGGAGATCAAACAATTGTGGATTGTATACTGCCATTTTTTTTTCAATTATGAAATAATTGCATTCAGTTAAAGATGACCACAGAATACTTATGCATGGATACATGAGTAAAACTAAGACATGATAATAACCTTCTTCTGAGGAGAGGAAAAAATGATAAAGACAAATTAGAGATTGCAGAAACTGAGAAGAGAGCAAAGAGGTGAAAAACTGAGATACATTGAAAATAACCGCGAGTATTTAGAAGAACTAAATAATGAAATAACTATGGAGGTGAAAAAAAATTAATTAATTTAAGGCTTTTCTTGTAAATTAATAGGTTGCATTGACTTGTAGCTAAGCATAGTCTTATCAAGATTATCATATTTCGCCTCAATTCCCAATGAAAAGAGCAAAATAGGGATCATAAAGTTGTCTCGCTAAGATTCCTAATAATATGTTCAGTAGGGACAAAGCTACGTAAAGTTTAGTAAGCAAAAAAGGAACAAATTTGAAGAAGTACGATAGATTATTTGAGACATAAATGTGCAGAGACAGGATATACAAATGAGCCAGACACAGTGGCATAAAATACAAGAGAGAGAGAGAGAGAGAGAGAGAGAGAGAGAGAGAGAGAGAGAGAGAGAGAGAGAGAGAGAGAGAGAGAGAGAGAGAGAGAGAGAGAACTATTGAACAAAGGGTAAAGAGAGTAAAAAAAGGCACGAAAAAAATTAAGTGAGAGAGAGAGAGAGAGAGAGAGAGAGAGAGAGAGAGAGAGAGAGAGAGAGAGAGAGAGAAATAGAGAAGGAGAAATAAAGTATATAAGGTAGGGGGAAAATCTAATAAATATCAAGGTAAAAGAATGAGGACTAAAGGAAGAGAATGAGTGATGGGATGCGAGAGAGTCAGCGAAAAGAGAGACAAAGCTAGAAGTTATATATATATATATATATATATGTAAATCCCTAGCCCTCTCTTGTCTGTTTCAGAGAGAGAGAGAGAGAGAGAGAGAGAGAGAGAGAGAGAGAGAGAGAGAGAGAGAGAGAGAAAGAGAGAGAGTAGGGAGGGGGGAGAGGGAGAGTGCAACAAGGGTCTCGAAAAGAGAACAATTATGAACGAAATTATCCCCCAATTGAAAAAAAAACCCACAACAGCGATGTCGACGACTATTTTACATCTGGATTATCGTAGTACTAACTGCCAATATCGATAATTTTGAACTGTGATGCGTGCTCGATTTAGAAATTCAGCTTTTGATTGTAACAACGCCGCTCTTTCAACACTTATACGACAACTGAACTTTTTTGCATCATTTATCCGTTTATCCGCTTTGTTTGTCACCCTCTTATCCTTTTAATCTCCTCGGTTCTTTCACACTAGCAGACAAAGGCCAGTTCTGACACTATAAATAGAAATATAATTTAAACAAACCAGGTCAAGGCTAAATATTCTGACCAGTATTAGTTTTCCTACTTTTACGTCAGCTTTAAAGCACGCTTTCTACTTGGTTAGACTCATTTTGGCATGTGTCTCGATAAAAAACTTTGAATTGCAATGTGTGTATGAATGGCTTTTTTAGGACAGATACTGCGATGACGTAAAATATCTTCATGCAGCTTGCAATCGCATAATACTAACTAGTTAATTTTAGTCCTTCTTTTACATGAAATACATGCCCTCGCAACAGGTGTATACATTTTACATCAATATTTTATAGACTTTAAAAAAAACCACGGAAATTTAATTCAACGGGCAAAACTAAATTATTTGAAATGTTGCGTCAATTGTAACTGTAATACACCAATGACGTGTTTTGTAATTGTGGGATTGAAGCGAAGAAAGCATTGACTGAGGGTTCTAGCATTTACAAAAATGTTGATGAGAAATGCGTGGATACTCTCCTTATTTGACTAATTAATTCTCCACAACACGATCTCGAGAGAAAGAGAGAGAGAGAGAGAGAGAGAGAGAGAGAGAGAGAGAGAGAGAGAAAGAGAGAGAGGTGTGTAGAGATAGATAGACTGATTGATCAAGAGACAGGTAGATTCTAAGAGAGAGAAAGAGAGAGAGAGAGAGAGAGAGAGAGAGAGAGAGAGAGAGAAAGAGAGAGAGGTGTGTAGAGATAGATAGACTGATTGATCAAGAGACAGGTAGATTCTAAGAGAGAGAGAGAGAGAGAGAGAGAGAGAGAGAGAGAGAGAGAGAGAGAGAAATTAGATAAAAAAGAATAAGACAACAAGATAAAGAGGAAATAGATAATGTAGGTAGTAGTAGTAGTAGTAGTAGTAGTAGTAGTAGTAGTAGTAGTAGTAGTAGTAGTAGTAGTAGTAGTAGTAGTAGTCGTAGTAGCAGCAGCAGCAGCAGTAGTAGTAGTAGTAGTAGTAGTAGTAGTAGTAGTAGTAGTAGTAGTAGTAGTAGTGGTAGTAGTAGTGGTAGTAATAATAGTAGTAGCAGCAGCAGCAGCAGCAGCAGCAGCAGTAGTAGTAGTAGTAGTAGTAGTAGTAGTAGTAGTAGTAGTAGTAGTAGTAGTAGTAGTAGTAGTAGTAGTAGTAGTAGTAGTAGTAGTAGTAGTAGTAGTAGTAGTAGTAGTAGTAGTAGTAGTAGTAGTAGTTGTTGTTGTTGTTGTTGTTGTTGTTGTTGTTGTTGTTGTTGTAGTGTTAATAATGTCTAGTTTACAGTAATGTCTCACTGACTGCAGCAAACTGTGAGATAAGCATTTAGGCTCAAATTGAAAGTTTCAAGAAATTATTCAATCTTGAATACCTTTGCAAAGAAAACATTTTTTCTCCGGTAGTCTTTGTCATATTTTACCTTTCCTTTCGTCATATACGAATCTCTCAATTCTACTATCCTAATATTTATATCTCTCCTCCTTCACCAACCCCCTCTCATTCGATGTATGTCTATGTCTGTCCATCTCTCTCTCTCTCTCTCTCTCTCTCTCTCTCTCTCTCTCTCTCTCTCTCTCTCTCTCTCTCTCTCTCTCTCTCTCTCTATCTATCTATCTTTCTATCTCTCTTTCTGTTTTTTTTCCTGTGTAACTATTTCTTTGAAAAAAAAAAAAAAAAAAGAACCCCTAAAAATGTTTACTCCACATATGCAATCAAACATCTCTTGCACATTCCGTTAAGGTGTTACATGTCGCCTTCATTAGCGCAGCCTTCTTTACATTAAAACATCGCCGCAAGTTTTTTTTTTCTATCTCATCTCTTTAAATACATTTTTCATTCAACACAAGGTCATTAAATTCATTCATTACAAAAATCATCACGCCACAGGCTATATAAATACACACAATCTTTTTTTTTTCTATTTGATTCGTGCTTTCTGCTTTCAAACCTTAGCAGTTATAAAAATGAACCTCGATGTTCCAGTTAGCGCAGTTTTCCTACATGACTTCATGAAGCTGTTTTCTCTTTTTTCATCCTATCCAACTTCAACTAAGTATAATATATATAAAAAAACTTATTGTCAAATATACTATTGGAAACAACAAAAGCGAGCCGTAGACATAACCTATTCTTTCTAAGTTTATTATAAAAGTGCTTCTCTCCATCTTTAAAATACTAAAAACTGTAAACTAATAAGACTGTTTCTAAAGTAAATTGGTCTCCTAACTAAAGCAACGTTGTTTGAGTTTTCACTCTAGCCCGCAACATGAACATAAAGAATTCCCTAACCCTCAGAAACATTAATTTAAAATAAAATATCAGAATTTAAAGGATTGAACAATTTCCAGCAAGATGTTTTTGTGCATTTAAAATTATTGCATTCAATAAACTTTAATATCACCTCCCTTTGAACTGATAACTAAGCTAGCAGATCAAGGCACTTTTGCAATCATTAACAAACTCGTCAAGTAACAGATCTTAAATCTGACAATCGCAACTTAGGCAAAAGACTCATTTAGAATATTAATGGTACAGTATCTTAATTTATTATTGTTTTTTATTACTCTTTGTCACTCGAAAGGTTTTAATTTTATCAAGTTTTGCAAAAAGAATTTAGAGAACCATAAACTAATCACTCGGTACTTTCCATGATTTCAAAAACAGGGGAAAATAAAATAATAATAATAATAATAATAATAATAATAATAATAATAATAATAATAATAATAATAATAATAATAATAATAATAATAATAAAGATAATGATGATGATGATGATAACAATAACTACAAAACAATAATAATAGTAATAATGATATTACAATAATAATAATAATAATAATAATAATAATAATAATAATAATAATAATAATAATAATAATAGTAGTAGTAATACTACTACTACTACTACTGCTGCTAATAATACTAATACTAATAATAAACTTATAAACTGGTAACAACAATAATATTAGTAATAATTATAGTTAAAATTAAAAGAATTGTGTCAGTCCTTGTAAGTTATTCAACCATAAAACTTCAAATTATAGGACATTACGATAACATAATTATCATCTCGCTTATTTTTATGTTTAACCTTTGATAGTTTCGTACTCTTTTTTGATAAACATTACTTTTTTGAAAACTCTGAATTCCTTAATAAGGTCAGAAGAGTCAAAAATAAAAGAGAGGAGAGAAAAAAGAAGTCTATTAGGTTTACTAAAAATCGACCAGTTTGACAAAACATGCCATTTCAATAGCCTTGTTTCCTATCTACGAAAAAAAACTTTTAAAATTAATACGTATCTTTCTCATGTTATCGCAGATAAAATATATAATATATCGGTTTTTGATGGATCTAGATGTGAATTATCTTTAACAAGCAGAGGAAAATATCGATTATGTTAGAACCACGTAGGAAAAATAATTTCCAACTTCGAACAAGAAAAAGCATATAGACAAACCGTTGAAAAAAGATGGCTCGGCAAGAAATCAACAGTGTTGCAGGCGAGAGACATACAAAATACGAAAGTTCTGTAGTTCAGACAGGTCGGAGACATCAATACAGTGATCGTTAAACCTAATCGTTACAAAATTGGTGGTAATGCCTCTAGCACATCTACAAGGGTTGTCGTTTACTTTGTTCCTGGTTAAGTTTTACCTACACCACAAAAGTGGCCTGATACGAGAGAGTTTGGGAAAAACCTGTATGGTCGATTTTTACAGGAAACTTCTGAGATCATTAAACAACACCAATGCCTTAAATCACTCACAAAGAAACTGCTAAAGAAGGAATGAACGAGTTTAATGTTACAAGAGAAAGCATTAGTGATCACCAGGTAATTTTATAGTTTGCATACGCTCCGGAAGAGAAGAAAGTATTAAAGCACCTTTTCAAGAAGACTTTTAGTTAGGCAAGTTATTCTTCAATACCGTTTTTAAAAGCTTACACATCAATTTCGCTTTCTTTTTTTGTTGACATTCCGACTTGGGCGCGAACTGAAATATGCACAACGTTAAACTTTAGCAAACCAGTTAACAACAAACACGCATCTTGTGCTTTATAAGTAAAAATATTTTTGAAATATTGCTAAGTCTTTACATGCAAACACCATTTTACCCAAATCATATGAAAGCAGTGAACGCAAAAGATCAAAAGATTCTTTTCACAATAGTTCAAAATCAATCATAAATTTGAGGACTTTCCCCTTCTTTTCATGTCAGCCAGTCAGGTAAATTACACGCACATCAACATTCTATCAAGAAAATTAAATTGTATCTTTCTTTTGTACTTTTAAAAGTGAGTGCCAAATGCTATAGATTTTATCTCAATATCAAAACTGGTGAAATCTTTTATTGGAAGTTAACGTAACTTCCCTTACCATGATTGTTATCAATTCACTTTTTTAGATTATTTTTTTTTCTTCACAAGGCTGTCATAGTTTTGCATCCGAATGAGGGCGTGTCGTTTGGACATCACAAAAAGAAACCCATAAAGGTAAAGATGCATTGTCGGCACTGAAGAAACTGTTTAAAAATTTCCATAACTCACGTGCTTACTCAGCGGTTTCGCTCGCCTAAACCTGGAGCCTTTGCTCTCTGAGGCCCTTGGCGCACACTCTCTAATGATTGGAATTGGTTTTCTATGTATAGTATAATCCCAAAACAAACCAAAACCACCAACACATAAGAAAACTGGAAGCATGTTATTTGTGAAGTCAACTGATTCAGCAACAGTTCCATGGTAAACTGTATTTGTACCCGCTATTATTATGCTATCACGAATAAACGAATATTAAATCAGTGTGTATTTGATACATTGATCGATTCGTCGGCTCGAGTATGTAGGTTGAACACTACTGATGTGCTGGTTTGAAAAAAAAAGACTTATATTGTCTAGTTAAACCACTAAATACATTTATTGGTTGACAGTCATAATGAAAACAATTCTTCCCTTCTCACACAGTGACAAACAAATAAAGGCTCAATTTTTTAACAACTATGCTATCTTGTCTTTTATCATTCCATATAACAATAAAGTGACTCTCTAATGTGCTGGTCCAAGGTTGCCTAAAAGTGATCAAAGAACGACACAATGCGTTCATTCATCAATACTGAGGGTTCTCTTGTGAATCGCCAGCGGAGCTCCATATGTGTGCTTATTGGCTTTTGAATTGTATACGGGCATGAAAATAACTGTACAGAGCGACCTCCAATCCTGCTTATTGTCGGCCTAAAGACAGGAGTTTTGTTTATTATACATAGATCAATACAACTGCAAATCCGCTAAGTGTAGCTTTCATCCCACTACCTATATAGAGTTAGATTATTTCCATCTGAAGAAATTACTCCCTCAGTTTTCTCTTTCTCTTTTCAGTATTTTGTAAGATGTACGGGCGCGGGTTTTAAGCATGGATCTAACACCTACAGGATAGTATCGGTATAAGTTTTCGGCCGCCTTGTTCTGATCAAATCGCTCAATGACCTGGTGTCCCTCCCTCCCTAGAGCTTTCCTTCCCCTCTATCCTCATCAACTCTCTACTTTCACTTACCCGATCCTCTCCAGGCAAATGAAAAACAGTATTAAGATAAATACAATGGATCTAATGTTAATATCAATCTTGAAATTATCAGAATTATAGACTCCCACAAATTTTTTCTTATGGGACAAGGTACTTCCTCTGGAATTCCTCCAAATAAAGACTAATGCACAGGGGATGTGAATGAATATACGGAAAACAAAGCGATTTATGGGATTGTCTCCTCTGATTGCAAAATTTATTGTTTACGAGGTCCTATACCTATACTTAAGATGCTAGAGGTACATACCAGTTATACATACATATATATATTTATATATATATGCTGTAGATGGTTATGATTCTTGCTAATAACTGATATTTTTTGGGGTGCTATTAGGTCGATAATGGCCTAGGATTCCTACGTCCTCAAGCGACAGAGTATGTCACTGTTAGATATCGTTTCTATTCCTGCCATATCGACACAATGCCGCTTAATTGCTTTGCACTTACAAATCGATATTTTCTGCGTTACACAAATGTACATAGCTGAGCATAATTTGCCGACACCTGTTCTTATAATCAATATCAGACAAGAAAAATGTTTGATTATGCCTATCATCAAAAATTTTTTAACAAAATGATTCAGTAGCAGAGCTAAAAAGACAAGGAAGGCAACAAAATTGCTTTGATGATAAAAAGTCAAGAAAAGTCAATATAACACGGAAATCTCACAGTGCCACACACCAACTACTAAAAGAAGCTAAGGCTAAAAAGGATGTAAAAGGATTTTTTTTCGTTTAAGGGAAAAAATTAAAATCGCAAAAACTTATTGTTTGACAGCATCCCACTTAAGCAACATCGAGTTTTCAAGAAATTCTCATTTTGAAATTTATCGCGAGATCGTTAATTTTGTTGCTAACGTAATATGACTTTATCTGGTTCTCCTTTGACTCAGAGGTGCGGAACAGAGAGTAAGAAGAGGGTTCAATGGCGAATCGCGAAACGAAATGATAAAAGCAATTATAATCAAGCAAATGGTAATGTTTCCAATAGTTTAACAAACAAAATCGTATTTGAATGTCTCATTTCGTAGAATTAGGGTATGTTCATACTCTTCAGACTATTATGGAGTAATACGTAGTTTTTATGTAATGAGAAGTTCAAGAAGTTCAAATAGGATTGAGGCAGAAAAATAAGTTTCTAGTAAGGATGAAAACATTTACCTCAGAGCTGACCGGAAAATATTGAATTAGAGCTCACCAGTAAGATCATACTTACGAGAGCTGACAATTATATCTAATAATAATTTCATTAAATAAACTTAAATGAAAATATGCGGGCAAAATAACATTAACAAAAATGACAACAATAATAACAAACATAATTAATGAATTTCTTCTGTACATCACAGCAACATCGGAAGAAATAATGGTAGATCAAACAAGCCAAAATAATTTTGTTCTTTAATATTCCTATTGCTTTCCCTCCCCAGTGCTCTTTTCATCATGGCAAATTTGTAATTAACATTCCATCATATGATTATAATGGGAAGTAGAGTCCAGAGACTGGTCTAGGACTATGATGGGAAAGAGGACAAAAGAGTGGACATGCAATAGAAAAGTAAAACGAAAACAACCCCCCTCTCCACCCAAAAAAAAAAAGACAACAAAAAAGTCCACCCCACACACACCTCGTATCCCCCTTTGAGACACACTAATAATTTTGAAGGGAGGAAGCCACCCAAATGTAATAACGGTACGCGCGAGTTGTTAAACAAAGTGGTAACAGATGTTGCCCCAACAATACCGCTCTAATGAATAGGCTTGGCGTAGTGTGGCCCCAGTCTCTCAGGTCCTCTCAGGTCCTCTCAGGTCCTGACAGCCAGGGGAGGACCAGGTGATGGTCAGGCCATCGAGCAGATTACTCACTCATGAACCCTCGTCCTCTGGGCTGTGTATATCATAAACACAAATCCAGTGAGAGGCATGAAAAGCTGGTTTCTAATTTCTGCATGATGTAAAACAAGTCGATAATTCTATGAATTATTAATTTATGTCCGCAAAAATCTACCTCGGCACGATTTTGTGACCAGAAGTTTGCATCACGCACTCGAAAACTAGTTAAAATTATTTTTGCCCCTCCCTATAATTCAACGTCACTAATTTTGTGATGGAAAAAGAAGGCGGATAATAAGCTAAAACAAAGGTGATTTTTTTTCTGAAAATTGGAAGAGAGATAAATTTCCCGAAAACACATTTACGAGAACGGTATATTTCCAACTAGCTAAAGAGAGAGCTGACTGGATGAGATCCAGCCTAAGTTCCAAATGTCACAATTAAAGATGAACTCCGGCATCTACTGTTTTTATCATCCAACGCTCCATCAACCATGCTATGTGGCGTGAACCCTTAGTCACTGAGTAATTAGGTACAAAAAGGCAATTTTTGCAAATACAAGGGTGTTGGTTTGTCCGTTTTTTTTTCTTACTTTTTCCAATTTAATTAAAAGAAGAGGCAAGCAAAACATGTAACCGAAGTATTACTATAGCGGTATACTTTCTGAAGTTGCTAACACATGCACACACCACCGCCCTTATCAACATTCATACGAATTTTTTTCAGTGCAACTCGAAAGATCAAAGAAATGAGATCTTATTCAAATATATCAATTTCCATTCCACCTAAGCTTCCCATCCTATCTCAACTCTCTCTATGCCTCTCTTTCTATCTCATTGCTTTCTTTTTTATGTTTGCTTGTCTCTTTGTCTGTGTCTCTCTAACCTTCTCTCATTTCTGTTTCTGTCTATCTCTGTCTTTTTTATGTCTGTGTTTCAATGTTTTTCCCTTCCACCACTCCTCTTCCCCTATTCTTATCTTGTCTGTTTGTTTGCCTGTCTCTCACTTTCTCTCTCTCTCTCTCTCTCTCTCTCTCTCTCTCTCTCTCTCTCTCTCTCTCTCTCTCTCTCTCTCTCTCTCTCCCTCTCTCTAACCATATAATAAAGTTTGAAATCTATTTCTGCTGTGTGCCTGTTTTTAAATTTTCTTATGTTAAATCCACTTTATTTTGTTTTCAGCAAGCTACCTGCACGCTAACTGCAGTCATTCCTGTTGACGACCTTGATCACAGCAGCAGCTGATCACACATGTTGAACAGATAAGGGAGGAAAATATTGATTGCTGTCCAAGAAAAGGAACAATGTTCTCACTTTGCCTGCCAACAAAACAGACCACAATTATCTTTGCTTTGGCCGCCACACATTTATTCTCAAAGACAGATTTTGTTGTCATCCTATAATTATGATATATACATACATATATATATATATATATATATATATATATATATATATATATATATTCTAGTCAAGTAAACCTCTAGGCTAGGTATTTATCAAAGTACCCATTCTCGACCCATTTTGTGGCTGGCATGAACTGATGGACTAATGGTGTTATTGCCTAGAAAATGTCGCAATTAGCAGCACATTAATCGGTTCGTACATTGTTAGGTTAGTGTTTATCAAAGGTGCACACGTCGCCAAACCATAGAACTGAGAAAGCAAAGTTGAGAGCAAGGTTTTCATAGCTCTTCCTTATTTTTTAAAACTTCACACGTTCATGCTCATGGGAGATAAATATTGCCGACATTCAGATTTTGACTTGAACGTCTTGATCAAGTCTCATTCTTACAGCTTTACCCAACACACAAGATTCTCCCCTTGTTTAAGCCAAGCAACCATTTTACATGAAGGTAAAAAGAGAATGCAAAGAGATCTCTAATTAAGCCAAAATTTTAAACCTTAAACGATGACCCGAAAGACATTTTACCTAACTACAGCTTTAAAAGGAGAATAACTTTTACTAAATTATTTTATCTATTTGTAGATAAAAGCGATTTTGAATAACTAAAGAAAAAGGATTAATGTCAATACAATTATAATTGAAAATCTCAAGCTTCAACATCCACTTCATAATTTGCTGTAATAAATTCCTTAAGGTGAATCTAAAATCATCTTTTTATTTACACATTAAAAATCTCAGATTGTACATTAGACTACTACCGCCCCTACAATTTTACTGTCTTTATGCTCTCTCTACAGAGACTAAACGGTTTGATTTGCTCGATCGATTAAACTCGTTTGGCAGATTATATACGAGTAACGTAGATATAATCATAGTGTCTCTTAAATCGCGACTTCACTGGAAACAGTTGCTCCCAATGCCTTCGCTTAGTTATAAAAGTTCAGCTGTCGTACTGTTTATTTTCGTCTTTAGCCTGGAAGTTTGTTTGTGTCTTGTTTTGTTTGTCATGTCCACTGTCTGTGATAACTACATCATCTTATATCAAATCCAATAGTGAATGTATCTTGCCTGGACTAACAGGGTACAAGATCATCTGACCAAGTTAAGTATCAGCCCGTCGCTGGAGCGTGTTTAACTTAATCTGTGATGCTTAAATATGAGAAGCGAATATTTCAATGTTATTGGGTGAGAAATCTAATGTTACTGACCACCCAGTCTCTTCCTTTACTTCAGAGACAAGCACACCTTAAAAGTGAGTAATTTGATAGCTTTGAACAATAAAAGTTAATACGCTATACCAATGTTGGTATATTGGATTTAATGGATTTTTGAGAAGTCTTTAATGGGTATCCGTGAATGAAACTAGCCCAGTCTCAAAGCCAAATTGACTTACGCATATACTGTGTAGCGAAGGAAAAAAAAAACAGCAAAAAAGTTTACATGTTTGCTCCTTTTTTTCTGTACACCTTTTTTCCTCTACACATCCGAACTCTAAAGAAAAAGGGAAAGTAAATTCTTGTCTTTTTCATTTCGATTTTTTTAAACTTTTATAGGTCTCTGGTATAAAAATACAACGCATAATTGCGCAACAGCTTAATAAATATTGACTGTACGATTACTGCTGCTGTGAGTAAACATTTCATGTAAAAAATTACAAAAGACTTGAAGCTTCAAAATCGATAACCTGAGAATTCACCGAGTTGAGAAAGCTAGAAATTAAGCAGCTTGATGATCTTTAATATCAATTGGAACCATCGAAAAATGTTCACATAACGAAGTTCTCCACCTCTTTGTAATAAGAAAAGTCAATGCCACATACATTCTTTAACAGTGAATCAGATGATAGAGGTTTTCATATTCTTTTTCAATACTAACATTCCATTTACACGATTGGTCAGTGTCAGTCTGTAGCGCCGTCTCTGATGAGAGGTCTCGGTATATACCATGAGTAGTTATAAGACGCGCAGTGCGTGCCAGTGTCCTCAGAGCTTTGAACATCGAGCGGACAAGTGACACCTTCACTTTCTACCTTCATAGTGAGGTACACCCAGGAGACTCTTTCACTTTGATGGCTACAGGAAGTTCACACTGTGCTATTATGAGATTCGAACTGATAAACAAGAGATTGATATAAATACGACATCCTTCAAAAGTCCCTAAGTGTCTCTCAAAGGCTTAGTTATAATATGTAGACAAAGTGGTATTAAAAAAAAAGCGAGATATCGAAGTTCTCATCTCATCTCGATGTAAATTAATTTCGAAAACTATCGTTATTTAAAGTGGATGGTTCCGAAAATATTGAAATATAGAAGAATTCCTTTTTACCATCCTATTTGAATTTTCTTTACTCTAATTTTGCGGTAGGAGGATAGAAAAGTGGCAAAACAAAATATACACACAAGTATTCTTTCCTTTCCAATGGCCTTGACCCGTTACTGTGCATGCGTTTCTCATGAATGTGATTGCTTTTGTTTACACTGACAGCGAAGAAAATATGTTAATACTCTTCACTGCCTATTGAGATTAAACGATCAGTATCGATCGTTATAGTGAACAAAAGGTAAATATTGAACATAATGCGATATCACCCGCGGCTAAGAGCGAAGTATGCTTTGGTATATTTACTAACCGTATGAGTATTCGCTTCTCTAATAAAAAAATTTCCGATAGATAATTGGGAAGGATAATGTAAAGGCAACTTTTTTTCATGTAAGATATAAGATAGGTAAATGCTGTTAATTAGTTTTCATGTTTTCAATTTCAAACTAAAATTGAAGGTTGGCACAATATGGATAATAACCAAGTAACTATTACATTCTAATTAACCGCAATCATCTTCATCCTCATCATAATGTCATCAATGTCACCATCTCTACACTGATTCTTATTATCAGCAACATTGTGTCTGCAAGTAACAAGGAATCGCTTACGTAAAGTTCAACTTGCAGAATAAGAAACTAAAGCTTTAATAACTTGAGAAAAGTAAAATCACAGGATTTGCACGAGTCAATTTTTTTTATTTGGTTGCGAGTGTACTGTCATTTTAAGTATAAAGATAAAGCTGTTGCTTTTTTTTTTAATCATATTGTTTTGGGCCTTCCCTTTCCTCTTGAATCGCGAACACACAAGTGGTCAAAGGTTTAGCAGAACAGAGTATTGACCAAATCGTCGCCCGAGAGTAATATAGCCGAAAGTCTTTTATTTTAGATGTTGGATTTTCACTGTATTATTCCAGCGCGGCCAAATATAACCTTTTTGACACAGTATGACTTTTAAAGCTTAAACAAATTTAAAGATATTATCTGGAAGTTAGTTTTTTTCCTTTCAGATTTTAAGTACAGCGATGGGCCTACATACCTTATATCTCAATTTTAATTTAAGTTGTAATTCATAATTATTTCATCTTGTCATTTCCTGCTCTACACTGGAGTGGAAAGCCACTCAAATCAGTCTTTGATCATAAATAATATATTGGTCATGGCATAACTAAAAAGATAACAAACGGAGGACCATGCATGTTACACTCTCTTTATCTATTGGGTAAGGCCGCATTTGTTATGGGGAAAGGGAATAAAGATTGAAAAAAGTACACGGTAAGTGATGTTTATTCGTATGACAATTTAAGTAAGGCTGAAACTCTTTAAAGAAGATCAAACCAATTTCGCAATGAAAATACCTTCGTCAAACTAGTACTGACTATGTTGAGGTAAACTAATCCAGACCACTATGCGGTTTACAAGCACCACATCTGTTTTTGGCGTTATGCGTGAGAAAAACAGTGGGAAGCCTCGACGAAGGTTGAAGTAGCTAATTCATCTGGTCCGAGATACTATCCATTTAATCGATGAGACTAGCACGCATGTAGAGTAGCTGGCAAGAACAATGCCGATCATATGGCTTGCATTCACGTCTATGTGAAAATATGAACACAATTAGATCTTACTCTAGAACAGGTAGTCATTGATTTTTTTAAATAACTATATGAAAAGAAAGAGTAAGTAGCACTTGAAAAAAATATTAGTCTTTTGTTTGCAAGTAACAGTATTGATAGAAAGTACTTAGTAGGACTATAACAACGATGAACAGGCTTTTAAGCAGAATTTTTACTAAAATAAACTGCTACTTCAACACTTAAAAATAGAGGAATAAAACGCTTGAATAAAGTTGTGAGCTTTACTGCCAGCACGTGACAGACATGATCAACGAGACAGGTTGAAGTGCTTATGTTTGTTTTATGCGCGTAGGATAGCTTGATCTCTCGGGGCGATAAACATCAGTTAATTTAGACCCGGGAATTATTCAGCGTAGAGGCGGAAGTAACATCCTGAGAGTTCTCTCCCCTGCTGTAAATAGGGAGCAGTGGCTAGAAACACAGAACTTTTTTTTCCCACAAAATCTCGGCTTAGTCAGAAGACATTATTGAAGATAATTTTTAAAGTTTGGAAAGGAAAAAAAATAACAAAATAGACCTAGAAATAACCCCACATCAGATTTCTTTCGCATGAGATAAAAATGAATCATACATTTTTTTCGTTGGCTTTTTTTTATTTATTTTTTTTTTTGTTCTGTGGTATTGCCCGTGTATTAGGTTTTTTCCACATATCAAGCACAATAAACTGGTCGGACAGGGTGAAGGTATCAAGTTAAGATCTAGAGAAATAATACCACTGAGAAGGATTTAACACGACAAGCTATGAAATAATATGAAGCAACATTGTCGGACAGGGAAGGATATAGATTATTGCGCTTTAGGGAATGGCCGGCCGGACATATTGCGGTTTGGCTTTTTTGTGAACAATCCGACAGAAAACGGCGGGACAGATGATGATACTAAAGTGACGTATGAAATGCGATACGGTGTGCTGCGATAGGAAAGGATAATACAAGTTTTAGATAAGAAAGAGCAGGCAGGTCACTGAAGGAAAAGATAGAATATTATTCGATAGGATAGGATGGTACAGGGCAAGGTAACACACACAGGATGTGCTAGGATCATATAGGGCGGATCTGTAGAGAATAATATATTGAGCGGCCTGGGATCAGACATGATAACCTGTGTGTAACAGGATCAGCCAGGATATGGCAAAACTTTTATTAGGATGTGATACGACATATTTACCTATGTTACATAAACTTACATTTTATTTCGTATTGTCTACTAATTTTTTCCAAAATAAGTGAACTCGAAACAGACAAGTATTAGAAAGTTTGAATTTTCCGAAGAAGACTTCAGAAGGCTTGGTCAGATGGGGGTTATTATTCTGTACATAGAATTGAAGCTGAAACATGTAAAACCGCCTACATTTCCAAAACTGGGGAAACATCTCTGCAGAGAAATCTGTTTATCTGTGCATGTTTCATATCACTGCTTCCCAGACAGAGCTAAGACGATAATTGGCCCAAATTATCTAAGAGGCTTAACCTGTTTACGCCACACCCTGTTACTGCAGAAAGTTCCCTGGGTCGGTTTGACGTCGCAGCGCCATTGCTGTCCGATATCAATGTCATTATTCTCACCTCTCCCATGGAGCTTTGGGATGTGTTGGGTAGAGCAGAGACTGCTTCTTTACAGCTGCTACTATTTGAAAAAAAATTCTCTGTTATTTGGACAGCGGATCTTAACATTTGAAAAGAAATATTGTTTGGAATTCTTTATGAAACAGATTATTTATTTCCCAGCTTTCATAATACTTGCATAATGTTATGCCGTAGGAGATTAGGTGTTGTAAGCAAATTCAAAAGAAAAGAAATCCATTGTTAGGATGGCATTTTCATAACTAAATGCCTTTTTGGCATGGTGATGAAGTATGGAGATGATCATTTACAACATCTCATTGTTATTCGTCGGGCAACATTATGAGCAAGGAGGATATTTAACTTCTTTTCAATACGGGTTCTTCATCTGTTCTCTTTCCCTGTTCCTCCCTCTCACTTTTGTTTTCTCTTTCTGTCTTCCTGCCTGTCTGCTTCTCACTTTCTCTCTGTGCTCTTTACAGGCCCTAAAAGTGAAGAGGTCAAATGGTTAAAAAAAAACCACAAAGCAAGTGTATTTTTTTTTCATACTCTTGATTATTCAATTTTTCTCATCCTACTGCGCATCTGATGGTTCATATTTTATCCCTCAATCAACCGGTGCGCACCAACCGGGCGCACTTGCACGTAGTCACACATTTTGTTGGTGAATAGTGGTGAAATGGGGGATCATCAGTATTGATAATATTAGCAAGAATCTAGATATCTCTAGATTTTTAAACGCAGAATCTAGATCTGGATCATAAAAACATTAGAAATTCTAAGCCTAAAAGTTAAATATAGAACTAGATCAGTTTTTAACATTCTGATTTGAGTGTAAGTGCAGCAAATATCTAGGCCCTAGATTTAGAACCTAGATCTATTTCCAAGTAACTTTTTTTTAGATTCTTTACTTATATCTTACTCTATAGGGTGGAAATCTTTTCCACACGGTTCTAAAATTTCCGCCACCTACATTGTAGGCCTACTTTCAGTTTCCTGCCATCTCTATCCAGCTGTACTTACAGGAAGTAGTTCATACATTTACCCTTTTCTTTTAAGAAATTAATAATCTCATTTTTGCCGAGGTGGTCTAGAAATGCTTGGTTAGATGGTCTTCATTTTTCGCCTAGTTCCATTATTAAGAGAAGATTATCATTATCGAAATTAATCTTGGTGCTTGTTGAGGTTCAGAGTCGTAAGGCAAGGGAAATAACACACCATTCCGAGTGATGAATACACATCCTTAATGAAAGAACGGTATGTTCTATTAGTACCGCTTACGTATTTCCATCCGATAATCGAAATCAACTAAATAGGTCTAACTAGATATTTCGCACTTTTTATGAGAAATGCAGCATGCTAACGTTTCGTGTGGTTGTTGTAGTGATCACAACGTTAACGATTAATATCAATTTTTCTTAAAACCTAATTTCTTGTTTGAGACAGAATCTAGGATCTAGATCTACACCTGGCTCCGAATCTAGAGAGAGAGAGAGAGAGAGAGAGAGAGAGAGAGAGAGAGAGAGAGAGAGAGAGAGAGAGAGAGAGAGAGAGAGAGAGAGAGAGAGAGAGAGAGAGAGAGAGAGAGAGAGAGATTTCAGACAGAGAACACTACTCTGTGAGCCGACGGTGTCATCATTTCAGTGCTAAAGTAAATTGTGATTATTTGAAAGTTTTGGTGTGAAACTCCTCTTTTGGAATATCACTGCATGTATTAGCAAAACACTCCTGAAAGTAATGTTGATGGCATTGAAATGGATGCCCAAGTAACAAGATGGAAAGGCTGGGAACTCTTTGTTTATCCATCTTCATGAGTTGGGAGGGCCAGTAGCCACAAGTGATCTAGGAGAGACAAAGAGATCGAGTCAGATTTGCGTTCTTCTCGCAGCTTCATGTGCTCCACGCAAACTTTGCTCCTTCTCTCCAATCAGATTGAAGAGTACCACACCTAACTGAAACTATGGATAGTTGGATCGCAGCCGAGATTTTTATGCATGAACAGCTCGTTAATGTTGGGTACCTTTAAATTTAAACAATCAACATTTATTAGAAGACTGAAAGAAAATGGCGATGCACAGCAAAGTTGAAGACTTGCATTGCGAACTGGCCAAAGGAACGTTCCCCCTATCAACCTGTGGCAATGTGAAAAACGTAGGAGGTTGCTATTAATGGAGAGCTTTAAGGAAAAACAAAGTGTAAAACAACACGAATAGGCTACTATATGCTCTAGTTTATTATCGGGGTTTCCAAATGAGTTTTCTAGCGTCAGCGATGAAAGTAATAAACAGTTACGGGTTGTATAATGCTTGAGGTATTCAATTTGCGATAAGAACAAGGAGATTTTGTGCTAATAGTCCTCAGGCATCTAAGGTAATACAACTAACAAAAAGCGTATATAGGTCTATACATTATATATTGTAGCGGATTTTTTACCTCAATTTTATGTCCCTCGTGTATTTTTCATCATTTTGACCATCTTTAGCTAATGTTCAGCCGAGAGAAAAGAAAATTGGCTAGGAGGGAGAGAGGAGAAGAGGGAAAGGGAAAGGAGACAGTGGAGACAGTATTGGACAGCAAGGTTGAGAGGAAAACAGTGGAATAGAAAAAAATCACATAGAGGAAATAAAGAATGAAGTAAGGAAGAAAGACAGCGAGAGAAGGATGAGAGGTAGAAAAAGAAAAAGAAGAAGAAGAAGAAGAAGAAGAAGAAGAAGAAGAAGAAGAAGAAGAAGAAGAAGAAGAAGAAGAAGAAGGAGGAGGAGGAGGAGGAGGAGGAGGAGGAGGAGGAGGAGGAGGAGGAGGAAGAGGAGGAGGAGGAGGAGGAGGAGGAGGAGGAGGAGGAGGAGAAGAAGAAGAAGAAGAAGAAGAAGAAGAAGAAGAAGAAGAAGAAGAAGAAGAAGAAGAAGAAGAAGAAGAAGAAGAAGAGATTGGGGGTAGGGGGAAAAGAGGGGATAAGAAAGCGACCAATTAAAGATGAGATAAGAGGATTTTGTGTCATTGTGGATGTCTTTGCGTAGATATGAATAGGGGAACTGGAAATGAAAAATAAATTGTTTTTTCTTTGTGTTTTCTCCTTTAAAAAAAAGAGTTATAAATTTACCATTACAATATAACTGTGAAAAAAAAAATTGATGAATACAAATAAGCGGTTTTGTATTTCCACGAAGCATCTTTTTTTTTTTTATCCGAAAACTGTCTGGCAAAAAAATTCTGGAAAATATCTACCTGTTCTTATATGCGTTTACACAAAATTGATTTGAAACACGAAATACACAGTAATTAGTACTAATTACCAATATGAAGCGTCCAAAATCTAAACCATTCTCGGTGCGTCAAAAGTAATAAAAAGGTTTTGAGTTCCAGGCTGCCACTTCATTAGTATAGATCGGATCCGCTGGCGAAAAAAATGTCACAAAATTCCTTGTAACTCAAAACCGCCCGACATTAAAAAGTAATACAGGCTATGGATTTGACAACACTTTACAATGAAATTTTACTTTTGATATAGGAGAACATTGAAACTTTAGTTGTTTTTTTTATTATTTCAAGAAAGCTGGCTGTCTATCTTTTAAAGATGGTAGGTGAAGCCGTGTGTACATATAAGATAATTGAATTTTTTTTTTCAAAATAATTCAATCAGGCTTCACACATTACTAGTACTGACTCATGTGTGCGTAAAATATACATATTTTTTTCAGTATCAACGAGTTGATTTTAAATATTGAAATCTGATTTCCGAATCATTTTCAAACTTAGGAGAGGTAATTTTTCTATCAAATGCAATCGATTTCTAACACCTCATGACACTGATGCGACATAAATTAACCCTTTGAAAGGTGACACTAATTCACTCGGTGCACAACCTGCCGAAGATTTGAATGTACCAATAAAATTATCCATTGAAAATAATTATTTAACACCAATTAAAGAGAAAACCTCATTCTGATCAACCGGTATCAGCTGAATGGTAATCCCATTAGCTTTGACATGGGAAGGAATTTCAAAAGAAAATAAATTTTAAATTACTTGCTTTACCTTATTTCATTGCCGTGGTAAGCATTTAATGATCTAGGACTCGTTAAGTGTATTTATGCTCTATTCCTGTTACCTTTTAAAAGGATTTTGTATTTAACATAACATCTGTCAGGTATATGAATTAATAATTAAACCTACGCCATTAAACAAGAATAGTACTCGCACTTTTCGACACCGCAAAATGAAAACTCGTAAACACACGTGAGAGTTCCGATGTTGAAATGTACACAAATTCAGTCTTTTTCTTCATGCGCCAGGCCTATTGCAACCATCGACGTTCAT
This sequence comes from Elysia crispata, assembly GCA_033675545.1. NCBI lineage: Eukaryota > Metazoa > Mollusca > Gastropoda > Plakobranchidae > Elysia > Elysia crispata. The sequence goes on from JAWDGP010006946.1 coordinate 164,336, forward strand.
GGTCCTCCAGCCCAAAATTATTCTCAGCCATGGCATAAGTTCGTTGCTTGACTTTTAATTATCATGAATGCATTAAGACCATCGATGCGATCTCCGTTGTCTAGCCCTGCTTCACATTCCTTTAACTTTTTGCGTAGAGCAGCAGCATCTCTTCTGAACCACCTGTACTACTTGCATGCCGAATAATCCGAGCTTCATTCCTACATGTTTTAGCAAAATCTCATTTACTCGTTCTTTCTGTCCAAGATAATCTCATCAGTATTACTTCTAACCAATCTCCGCAGCTTTTAATCTGTTCTTTAGAACTTACAAATATTGGTGGAGTGATCACAAGAAGAATTTCAATATTTTCATTTTTGCGCCCATAAAATTTCTGTTCTTTACGTTGAGGATCTTCTCATTGCAAGTGATCTTTAGCATCGTGGTGTCGCATTTTGCATCGTGCGTTACCATGAACCAAAGATGTCTGAATTGTTGCTCTTATTCGATTTGCTCTCTTTGACAGGTGATGTTGTATTCGGCAGTACATTCCAATTGATTTGTATTCAATTCAACTCTCATTCACTTTTCTGCCTTATTTTTTTCTTTTTGGAATTTGTTTTCAGAGTCTGGAATGGAAATAGTTTTTAAAGTGTAAATCAAGAAAAGGCGCCGCAGTTAGAGGAACATTTTGTAGGTAGTATGTAGCTTAAGCCGATCTAATGGGAAGGCTGGATATTAAAACTGTAGTTGTATTGATATATTTTGTTTAACTTTTAAACTTAATTACCAGTATTAATCATTAGCTATAGAGGACCACTTAATGTCCTATCTCTCTATTGCAGGTTTACTCTGTCCTATTTCCAAAATGACGTTGATTAGTAAAGAAAAACTTCATGAAAATAGCTTGAAGACGTTCAAGAGAGTTTGGCCTTTCAAAAAAATCACCTGGGCCTAACCGCATCTTCAGTGCCTAGAGAAAGCTATGCCTTATCTTTGGAGGCATGAAACATCTAAAATTTATGGAAACCATATCACCATTTGATTTATTTTAATCTAAAATAAATCAAGAAAGAGGCGAAATTTACGGCTTTTCTGTATTAATAAAGTGCATTAGACTTCTTTATGAGATTGAGCAAACATAACAGTGTCGCGCACACTATTCCAGTTACCGAATTAGCCACCAATGTCTCTAACAATATAGCAATAGATCGTAATGGCTGGAAACTATAATATTGTATAATTCTCATTGTGAGAATGTCATATAGGTTCGACATCGTTGGTTTACGTTGATCAGGGTGGTTTTCACTAAAACTATCGATTTTTATTACTCTCGTTTCAGTGTGCCTAAAAAACCTAATGTACTTCATACTTTAAAGTAAGGAAACATTATAAGCCATTTTGAATAGATGTAAACCTGTCCAAAGCTTCAAGTGCATTACATCAATACTTATACAAGCTATTGCCTAACAAATTATCATTATTAACTCTGGAAGGAGCATCACATATGCTTTAAAGAAGTAAGATTGTTCTGTACTTGAATTAGAGTCTAATGGCTTGAAAGCGAAGTCTGTACCACTCTACGAAACAATCTAATCTTACTACAAAATTTGTAAAGCCACAAAAAGAAATAAAATAGACAGCGAGATTTAGAATGGTAAGACGAAGTTCATAATAGTTGATATGATGACAAGAGGTAACAAGCAAAATAGTGGTAAGATTGAATAATTCCCTCATTAATCATCCATTTATTCAGAAATTCATTCGTTTAATGAACATTTTCAAACCTGTTAAATTTACAAACTGCAATACTAGAGCTTGGATGGTAGTGAGATAAAGAGTGAGGCAGGCGTGAGGGGGAAACCAGCGGAGACGTGCTATGTTCCGCCTCTGAAAAGGATAACCAGAAAAAAGTTACAGATGATAGTCGATGGTCAAAACTCTAAGTCTTATACAGAAGTGTTCGAAGAAAATTAATAGATAAAAGAGAAAAAAAACAGAAAAGAAAGACAGAGAGAGAAAGAGTGTGTGTGAGAGAGAAGAGGGTAGACAGAGAGTGTCACGAGGTATCAAGCAAATTAATGAATTATATATTATAGTTAACCAAATAGATATGGATAAGAAAAAGAAAGGAAGAAAGAGAAAAGTGTTGAAATTGGAGAGTGCGTGAGTATGGTGTAAGAAAAAAAACTAGTGCAAAGAAAATATATGAGAGAGATAGACAGAAAAAGGAAGACAGACAGAGAGGCAGCTACAAGGGCATAGAGACCCACACATACATATAGAGAATAAAAGAGAGGGGTGGGCAAATATAAAGACAGAAACAGGCAGACATAGATAAAGACTGATTTGACAGAGACAAAAAATGTTAAGAGGGAAGAGATACACAGCTTGATTACTTAGGGAAAAGAAAAGAAACTTTACCACAATCATGTGTAACATGATAGTTCCGCCTTTATTATGGCTTCGTCAGAAATTACGAGCAGAAAATGGAGTGTGCAGAACAGAGAGAAAGATGGAGAGAGAGAGAGAGAGAGAGAGAGAGAGAGAGAGAAGAGAAAGAGAAGAGAAAGAAATAGAGAGAGAGAGAGAGAGAGAGAGAGAGAGAGAGAGAGAGATGAAGAGAGCGAGAGAGAGAAAAAATCGCGGGGGAGGGGGGGTGTCTTAAATAACATCCAGTTAAGCGATACAGCATTATTACAAAGATAGTATCAACAAATAAAAACACTAAATCGAGAAAGGATTACAGGGGATTATTGAGGATGGTAGAGATGGTATGCGTGTCGAGGTCAAACAGGGACATTGATGTATTCCATGGATATTACTTCCACATTTTATAGCTTTGTCGCATTCATCTGCTTACAGACGGACAGCAAGAGAAAGGAGTTGTGCTGAGGCATGCATTCAGTTTGTGAAGGATGAATTGAATACTATTTTACATTGTTCTTACACACAAGATAAATCTCAGATTGGTCGCAAATATAGTATTGGAGAGCATAATGGTTGTGATGATAATGATGAAGAAGATAATCATAATCATGACGGCGATGAAGATAATGGTGAGGAGGTCCACGAGCAGGCAAGTTATAAGGATCTCAATCGCGGCAGTCATAATGTTGGGGAACACAGTGGTGGTGTGATTTGTACTGCATGATGGTTTGAAGCTTATCGCAAACATCTTGTTGATTGATTTAGAGATGGCAATGATGCTAACCACCTATGTGATAAAGACTGACCGAGACTAACCGAGACACGCTGTGTAAATTGAGAACCAGCTCTGCTATATTTAATACCACGGCTAGCAATCCACGTGAACGCAGTAGACAGGTCCGGATATTGAATACCATTGACTGGGAACAGCTTTCAATTAGCATGCCACAATGCTCGCTATACATTCATAGTTATCTATATATCAATGGATAACAAATGGACACACAACGCGCTTTTTATTGTAATGGGAAGTGGCAGAGTCTTTTCACAAGGTGTTCTGCTAATTTGTGTTATGACATTGATTCTGCACGATTTTGATAACAGAATGTAGACACAACAAATAGAACATGCCTCCCGAAATGTCCTAATGCACCTTTTGAATAGCCTTTTTTCATCAGCCTATTTTGTTCTTAAAAGCGTAATACAAATAGAAGTAATGTAAGCAAATAATTATATTGCTCATGTTACCCATTTCAACAAGGAAAAAGTAAAGGCTTGGGGTTTCTTGACGAAGTTCAAATGACAAAGTTTGAGCTAATTTTATCATTTCAAAAAGTCACAAAGTACAGCAGAGAAAGTCTTCTTGTTTTCATTATCCTCGCGGCCCTGTTTTATACCATGTCGGTTATTTGTTTGATGAAATGGAAAAAATATGTAAAAAAAAGATTAATATTGAAATGATACAATAAAGTATTCATGTAAGTGGCAAGTTCCAGCAAGCATGAGCGCAAAAAAATCAGTTCAAGGCAAATATTATCACATAACAAGGGCAATCTGGCATAAGACACGGAATAAGTTATAAGATCTATGCCACTTCGATTCTAACCGGATTTCAATTCTTTTATCAAATTGAAATAACAATTCATTCCCGCTTTACTCAGTCTACATTCTTTTAATGGCATATCTTCAGGGCTATGGAATATCTACCCTAATCAATATTACTTTAATTGAGAGGTGGTGGTATTGAAAGTGCAAAATACTATGGTGGTGTGGTGCTTTATAAAATTCATCGACGTTGCACATTTTTGGGGATTTGGAGAATTCACATCCTGTTGAGAAAGGCTACAAACACCTGTACCTCACTTTTTCCTACCTCTGTCTATATTTGTTTTAGTTAATCAGCGAGCTAGTTTAAAAAGCAAAATAAGCCATTGCTTGTTACAAAGTTATTTTATTATAGGTGCAGGATTGAAATATACATGGAAATTTTCATGTGCTATAAGAATATAGCATGTCAATAAGTTGAAAGTAATTTATTTTTTTAATTTTAAATTGATAGGATATGATATTACATGAATTCAGACTATGGACTTTTTTTCCACAAAACAAAAGAGTGTTAACTTTCAATTCGAACAAACATTGAGTACATTAAAGTTCAAATAATTGAAATAAAAAAAACATTCCACCACTTTTGTAAATATAGTAAGGAAATTATATTTAATTTATTTGGTCGATCTGATGTTGAGTTTTAAGGGAAAAACTAAATGAACTGGGTATTTTTTTTTTTAAATAAACGGACTCTTATAGATGCTTTGAATAAAGGATTGATTACTGATGCATGCAGATGAAAAGTTCAGAATGCAGACAGCTTCCTTAAATAGTCCAAATAATTACCGGCCTGAATTTTTTTTAAAAAGTTGTTTAGTAAACATTTTTCACACTAAGGAAAAAAATAATCATTCTGTTTAAATATTAAAATTCCTCTTTATTGTCTAATCTTGATCTATAGAAAAAAAAATGGCCCGATCTTTTAATAAAATAATTTAATTGGCTCTTAATGCTTGTAAAAAAATCTGTTTCTTCATGTTAAATAATGCGGATAAGTGATTTCTTTCCCACAAACGTGCTATACTTGGTAGACAAGTTTTCCAACAAATTATTACCAACCAAGGTACCTTTTTGAAGACCCAGCGGAGTAGCTTTTAGAAACAATTCATGATCTAGCTCTCATATCGTGATAGAGATCTTCCTTCCCCCCCTTTCGGGTACTAGATTTGCACCTGAATCAGGTGAGAAAACGTGTTTGATGAATCTTCTCTTACATTCAGTATCCCACCTGGCCAGGCCAGGCATCTCACAGCGGACCTCCTGGCTTGATGGCGGAGATTTTACCTTGAATCAAAGACGCCACACCTTTTGTAGTGGATAGATGTAGCGGAAAGTGCTGTCGACATTGCTCTCTCTATATAGTAAAGACATAACGCGAGGAGAGAGGAAAGATATTTACACCCTGCGATGATCCTGATTTACTCTTCAAATCAACTTAATTCACGGTATTCTTGGATCAAGAAAATGTACAAGTTGTTGGCCATTTTCTCAAATGTCAGATCCATTAGTGATAAAAAAGGAGATAAATTTGAACAAAAATAATACAAGAAAATTGTATGGAGTTACCGTTATAATGCTAGTTATTCAGAATAGCCTCGAGGCACGTTTCGAAGACTTTATAATATAAATCATTTTGCAAGGCTGGCCTCCTTGGGAAAAAAAGCTTTACAGTGTATAGTCTTTATGGGTTGACATGGGCCACCAATCGAACAGAGTTTCTTTAAATAACACAGCCAATAAGAAAAAAGATGTTGTATTTGCTGATGCGATACTAGAATTACTGTTGATGGTGGTGGGGTTGTTGTTGACAACAATGATGAAGATGGTAACGATGATGCTGATGACGAGAATACTGGTTGTGGTGATGGTTATACTGCTGCTGCTGGTGCTGCTAATGATGATGATTTTAAAGAAGATGATGTTAGTGGCTCTCGTGATGATTTCGGAAGTGTAAATGATTTTAATTTTTTCCTCTCTTGGCGCATCTAGAATGATGCTCTTTGTTTTCTTGATAAAGTGAAATATTTAAGACAAAACTAAATGTATGATACAGTAAATTCTTTGTCTGTAGCTCGCACGAGATTACCTTAAAATATATTGCGAGTTCAAATCGATATGGTAATATGTTTAATTCACTATTGTTGAAATAATATTCCTCTTTTCCACATTCGATTTGCTGTTTGCAGGAAATATGAATACTTTCTTAACTTAATCTTTTATTTTGAACTAAGTCTCAGGTGCAAGCGCACAATCAATGAATCATGGGAATGCATTATTTTGTGGAAACTGAAGAAGAAAATTTTTGAACATAATCTTGATCTTATGTATGTGAACTGAAACGATTGGAATAAAAGAGTAAGTAACAAGTGTGCGAATGAAAGTGTGTATTTCAGCTCTTATACACATTCTCATAACTCCAAACAGTATTCAACATATAATCGTTGTTTACACCAGAAATATCAGATTTAAGAGCGGAGGCTGTAAGTTTTGGGTCGAATCATAATGGTTATAGCCAGGAGATCATTTTTCGACAAGTAATATATGTATATATATATATATATATATATATATATATATATAGAGAGAGAGAGAGAGAGAGAGAGAGAGAGAGACACACACAGAGAGACAGAGAGACAGACAGAGAGAGAGAGAGAGAGAGAGAGAGAGAGAGAGAGAGAGAGAGAGAGAGAGAGAAACAAATAGACTGACAGACAGACAGAGAAAGAGATAGTGAGAGATATAGAGAGAGGATTTTAATATGTCCTCCACCTTCTGCATTCTGATACTTAAATAAGAAAGTCAAAAAATTTTTGGAAAATTGTTTTCCTGACTATTAACTACAATATCCGTGTATATAAAATGTGTGATCAAATGATATATTAGCGTAATATCACACCGATTCTAAAAAGTATTTCTTGCCTAGGTGATCTCACATTATATGACAAACTGCTAAGAACTTTTTATGTCTCTTATATTTCGGACCGTGTGTATTCGCTTAGCTTCGCAAATGGAGAAAGTTCATTGAAAATGCCAAGAACCAAAATGATAGTTGAAACTTACCTGTTAGGACGTTCCGCTTTTTTAAACGCAACTTGAGTGACGCTATAGACACAATAAACTTGGTGGTCGTATAACAAATGAAACAGGAGGACAATGCATAAAGCAGTATACAGTTGTCTAGACTGAACAATCCCTTGGTTATTCTCAATCCATTACGACATAATGTATTCAGCACATTGATAATAAAAATATAAAGTGACACGGCTTGAATCACACCTCTCAAGCCCCATTGGATCAAACATTCGAAAGTGAATACACTTGTTCAATAACACCGTCTGTTCTATACCTGCCACAGTCGTGACGTGGTCTTCGCATCACTCTTATATTCTGATGCAAATTACCATTTGCGTCAATATAACAATGCTAAAGAGAATAAATCTAAACCCTTATATAACCAAAAGTTTCCACAATAAACGAAAGATGCTTTCATAATTCCCCAAGGTAAGAAAGCAAGCAGCGCCCCATGTTTTCTGTAGTAAACATAGCGCCAGCTGGTGAGCTCACCTCCCGGAAACGCCCAGCTCTGTTATAGAAGCACACGTGCAACAAAGAACTGCGTTTAAAACCTTCAAAGAAAGGAAAACTTATCGAACGTTAAAGCAGGCTGAGGAAAAAATGTCCTTTATCTCTCTTCACGTAGGTCTACATCTGCTCCACGTCTCGTCAGTAGATGTTGATCTAAATATAGCTGTCATCATGTGATGGTTAACTCTCCAAGTGAGTCGCGGCTCGGCCAGCGTCATGCTCAAACATCGACGCGCTCGTCTTGACTGCCAGTAATAAGGATGTCACCAGCAAAATAATGCTTCGGGCTGCTTGCTCTCGGGAAAACTTTCTCGCCGTTCTAGAAATAGGATTTCTCTCTCTCTCTCTCTCTCTCTCTCTCTCTCTCTCTCTCTCTCTCTCTCTCTCTCTCTCTCTCTCTCTTTCTTCTCTTCATTCTCTCACTTTCTCATTCTCTCACACTCTTTCCTTTTCTCTATATCTCTTTCCATCGCTCCCTCTCTCTGTTGCCTTTTTCTTTTCTTTCCCGCTGTTTCGCTGTCTCTTGTCCTCTACCTCTGTTCCTCTCACTTACCCAATCTCTCTCAATCACCCTCTCTCTCTTTCTTTCTCTCTCTCTTTCTCTCTCTTCCTCTCTCTCTCTTTCTCTCTCTTTATCTCTCTCTTTCTCTCTCTGTCTCTTTCTTCCCCTCTCTCTCTCTCACTCACTCACACACATACACTCTCTCTCTCTCTCTCTCTCTCTCTCTCTCTCTCTCTCTCTCTCTCTTTTTCTCTAAGTTATAGAAACAGAAAGTCTCGGAAAAGTCTTTTCGGTTGACATATCTACGTTCAACGAGGTTAAGTTTTAGGGAAAAAATGATTTTGGAACAAAAAAATCATTTTGGTTCAGCCATGAATTCTGAATTCAACTTTATTAGTTAAACAATGTTTTTCTAGTATAGAATCTCCCTCTATATGCCTTTCTTTCTAATGATGCTCTCTGGATCAGTAAAACTGTTATTGTCATTTAATTTCTAGTTCTGTTACTCTCCTCATTTTACTTTTAAATTCTCTCTCTCAGCTAACATTTTTTTTACACTTTTAATCACTGTATCATATTTAATTACATTGCACCTCGAGCATTTTTCACTTTTAAAGATGTTTTTTTAGGTTTCTCTCCCACTCAGAAAACTTTTAAAACGAGCTCTCTTGGTCGTGCGATAACTTCAGGGCCCTGAGATCTGCAGGAATATTCCGTTGCGGATTAGAACAATACCAGTAGCAGTACCAGTACCACTGAAAGAGTACCTTCCTCTCCGTTCAGCTCTGACCAGCTGGACAAAACTTTACTTGATGTAAAAAGCGCACTTGAGATCACATTGTGACGATTGGTTACACCAAACAACCAATCTGTAAGTGTTTCGTTTAATTTTTTTGTCTTGTTTACTTTCTCCCTCCTTCTTTTCTCTCTCAGTCCATTTAGCTCATCTATTTCTCCCCCTTTTTTCTATCTCTCTGTATATATATTTTCTTAACATCTCTAGTAGCCTGTCTGAACATGACGTTTCTCTCTCTCTCTCTCTCTCTCTCTCTCTCTCTCTCTCTCTCTCTCTCTCTCTCTCTCTCTTTCTCTCTCTCTCTTTCTCTCTCTTTCTCTCTCTCTCTCACACTCTGTCTTTCTGTTTGATGATAAAGAGAGTTATATGTTGTTAACAAAACATTGTAAATATCACTCACGCCCTCTTACTCTGATCCTCTGCTCTTTTCTTTCTTTTTCTCTGCCTTGTCATATCTTTGTATGATTCCTTCACCTTTTTTATCCTCCGTCCAACCTCCCAATAATATCTCTAGCCCCACTTTACCATCTCTCCACATCACGAATGTGTCTGTGTGCCTCCCTAACGGGGATTGCTATCGTAAGCAAAGTTTTATAAATCTTATAATTATCTTCTCTCACTTTACTCCCCAACCCCCACACACACTCTCTGTCTCTGTCTTTGTCTCTGTCTCTCTTCTCTTTTCTTCTTTCGCTTTATCTCTCTCCATATTTATTATATTTTCGCTATACGCCCATGTCACTTCCCCTCCCACTAAGTATATCTTTCTGTCTACCTGTCTATCGGGCAATAATAATTATGGCTTATCCTGGAAGTTATTGTAACGCTCCACATCCAACCACCCTCTCAAGTTCTCTCTCTTTGTCTCCACATCTCTCCTCCTCCCTAAAACACCTCCCTCTCTTTCTCTCTCCTTATCTTTTTCCTTTTCTCTCTTATTTATTGTTTATTAATCTCTTTTTATCCCCTATTTTCTCCAAGCATGTGAACGATGTTCTGCGTCAGATCTCAAAGTTGATATTTATTCACAGTGATTATCATAATTTCTCCGCATACGAATATTATGTTACTAGTAAGATTTAACCACCTGCTACATATTATGGCTTTGTTAAAATCTGGGAGAGTCGAGGCAACACACGCTAGCAGTGCTTATTTGCTATTTCGAATATACGAACTATTTACCATGTGTCTGTGTATATTTAACAGACATGAACCTTTCAATTGTAAAGCTGGTAAGATGATCTCGCCTCGCTGGGTGGACAGTAAATGCAGATAGCAAGCGACAACCCAAGTTTGCAGTAATGTTTATACGATATTGCTTGTTTGAAGTCTTAAAAACAATCTCCCTTCTATTATGGTCCATGATGAAAAATTCTATAATACTTATTCAACCTTTTATTCAATGACTCATATGAATGAAAGAGAAAGAAGATAACACATAAAAACCTTGTCAGAATAAATTATAGTGTATGAAGTGAAATGTACTAAGTTAGGGGTCACGAGCGAATTCACACAATAAAAGAATGATAAAAGAAAAAGAAAGTATTATTCAAAATTAGGTTTTTAATGTAGAAGTTAGTTCGAGTAAGAAAAATACATGTACTTGTTTCAATAAAAGGATGAAAAAAAATACAAAATGATTGTTAACTAAATGATGGCCTTACTCTGTCTAGATGGTATATAGAGAGATTTAAAAACTTTAAAAGTATAGGCACTTAAGTAATATTAACTTTGAGATCCACAATTATATTTTTAAGAAAGGCATGCACTTCATTTGAACAAGTCATTGGATACAATAAAGGGAAAAAGTGACTATAGTAAAATCACTCCAAGTATCATTTCTTTAAACACAATTATTAAGATTTCAAGATATACGACGAACCTCTCAAATTCATCTTGAGAAAGAAACAGAGGAAAGGGATAAAAAAAAAACTAAAATAGAACATGTTACCAGACAGCCCGTCGTTGATTTCACTTTATGTAGGATTAAAAGCTTAAGATTTACTAGGCTGTATGTGACCTTAATTATTATATTGGTCTTTATATCTTGATTTTGATCTTGTCGATTTTCTATGTCTTCTATATCTAATAAATCCAGGCCGTTTCAGTTGTTTCGACATCGTTATTGTAAATCAGTATTTCAGTTAAACTAATCACAGTCTATGCTGAATTAAAAAGACGATTATTGGAAAGGCGAATAAGGAAAAAAACCAATTCAAGATTTCCTAAAATATAGATTATTAATAACTCTTTCCATCCAATTATATTTTTGGCATTTTCTGTTGAACTGAGTTCTGTCACTTTTGATGACCTTGCCACAGCTCTAGGTCGTTATGATTCTCAGCCCTTCGAACTCTCTTAGCTGTGGATCTCATCTTTGTGCTCTTATTTGTATATCGAAATTAGAAGAGTTCATAGGAAATAAATTTTTTAAAAATATCACCCGGTGAGGATTATGATAACACGTATAACTCATGGTTTGTAAACAATTCAGGCAGATTCCTGCGCAGAAGGGCTTGTATAATATAAAGCGCATTTTTCCGTGGGAATTTTTGAGTTAAACTTGACTTGCTTATGAGATTACCGATATAGATGAACCAAACATGAACACCACAAGACAGCTTAGAATCAAAAAAAGATTTTTGATTTATGTTTGTGATAACTATGGCTCCTGATTCTTGAGAAATGACTTTATTTCTTTTTTTTTTTTTAATCTCTCTCATCTCTCTCTCTCTCTCTCTCTCTCTCTCTCTCTCTCTCTCTCTCTCTCTCTCTCTCTGTCTCTCATCTCTCTGTCTCTGTCTCTGTCTCTCTCTCTCTCTCTCTCTCTCTCTCTCTCTCTCTCTCTCTCTCTCTCTCCCCCTCTCCCTCTCTCTTTCATAATATTTTACTTCCACGATTACAAGGCTACAAACCTTCCTGAATCTTTTGTAGAAACAATGATGTAAAAATCACGGTGTTGTAAATTTCTGATCTAATTCCTCTTTTCTCAAAACACTAAACCTGGCGCATGTGTTATATTCATAATTAAAATTTGCCATGTTACGCAAATAGATGCTCTAGCAGTAAAGCGCTAAAACATAATAATGGTTGTCTTTTATTTTTTTTTTTCTCATATACATAATAGTTTTACTAAAGCGGGAACCTCAAGAACGTCACGTAATGCTATGTTTGAAGGGTTATACAATCATTCAGGAAACTTTTCCTATGTGAATACGGCCTCTAACACAGATTACTAATATTCAACGGCGATAGCCTTGAATCAGAACGAACAGAGCAAACACTTTTTATTACCGCTTCTAGAACGGAGGAAAAGGAAAGCCGAACCGATCACATTCAATTTTAATATTGAATCAATGCTACCACATAATAATTGGCTCCACGCCACGGACGCGTGACGAGATAATCGCTTCAGGACTGGCCTTGTTTTCTGTGGTGCCCAAAACCGGTTAGTTCCTCACCAGATGGAGCCCACAGCGAATCACGTTAATTGCCTTTTGTGTGGGAGTTTACAAAACTGCCTGTCTGACATCTCGTTCACAAAAAAAAAAAAAAAATAAATAAATAAATAAATAAATAAAAAGAACAAAAATAGATTATCAATGTTTGAAAATTTTTTATGAATATATGAGTAAGTTTGAAATAAACGTTTCTTCAAAAATAAAAAAAAATCAATATGAAGATTATCATCTCTTTGTTTCTGATGGAAGATACGGGCAAAAATCATGAAGAGATGTTGGAAATTGTATTTATCGCAATGCCAAAAGTGAAAGACTATAATTGATACGTGTGAATCAATCGTGCATTTAATCACACAATACTGCTTGAAGAATTACAATGTACCATTAATATCATCAACTCTCTTGACTAACCTTGAAACTATGGTGTTGTCGAGTTTAGAGCTGAGTCAGCAGGGTATAGGAAAGACTTGGTGCCTTAAGGACATTCCGCGCAGCAAGGCTAAGTAATCAGATTGTCTTGAGCTGAGAGGACAAAAGGTGACAAATATTTAAAAATACACTGCATATAGATCGATTAAAAGACAGTCATATGATTAAATAGTTTCAAGAGAAGATGGATACTTAGGTAAAGAATTAAATAGTTAGATAGATAGATAAATATTGGGGTAGATAGATAGATAGATATTGGGGTAGATAGATAGATAGATAGATAGATAGATAGATAGATAGATAGATAGATATTGGGGTAGATAGATAGAATGTTAGATAGGCAGATAAATAGATACCAATTTAGATAGATAGGTAAGTGGGTTTATAGATAGTTAGATAAATAGAAAAAGTAAATAAATATATGTTTAAATATAAAGATACATGGAATTTCATAGATAGATTGACAGATAGTGAAAGAACAGTGGAGAGAGAAAAAGAAGCACACAGAGGGAACTCATAGATATATATGGATAGATAGAGATAGACAGACAGATAAATAGATGGATGGAGAAAAAGCTAGAGAGAGAGAGAGAGAAAGAGAGCGAGCAAGAGAGAGAGAGAGAGAGAGAGAGAGAGAGAGAGAGAGAGAGAGAGAGAGAGAGAGAGAGAGAGAGAGAGAGATTTAAAACGAGTTTGTCTTAGTTTTAGAGAAGTTATTTATCACTCTCTCTTTAAACGTATGCTTATTCTGAAAAGAGGCAGTGCTGTACCAATGAAGCTTGTCTTATCTTGGTGGCGTTAATAAATCGAACAAGAGATTAATGACCTCAGGCGCTACAATCTGTTTGAAACTGTTTTTCTAGTATACTCGGAGCATTAAGATTTATCGTACACCATTGGGGTCGGTGACAAGACTAGTTTCAATAATAGCGATAAACAATATCGGCCTTTCCGACCCTTGCAGCTGAAAAACGTCAGTCTCTAGTTTCATAACTCCGTTACTTGGTGATCCATGTCAGTTGATACAACCAATGTGGAGCGGATTGAAGGGCAACATCATCTTAAAATGGGAATCGGCAGTGCTACAAAATCACCATTAACAAGCTGTGAGTATATAGGGTCTATCAAGATCTATCGACCTCGCGTAAACATGATCCCAGCAATGGTGTTTGATAAAAAAAGGTTCTACATCATAACATAAAGATGACCACATTTACTTGCGCTGTGATACGACACCCAGATAGTGTCTTTGTCGAGTGCGCCTTTTTATTTTATTTTTATTTTTTTTTTATAATCTTCATCTGAACTTCTAGCTAGATCTATATTTTCTACATTCTGAATCTTGCCTCGCAACATCCATATCTTTTTAAAAATTGGATCAATCGAAGTTGATCACGACAGCCACTACAAAGGATTTTCATATGCTGTTTTTTTATGATTAAGAATCAGATATCTAAGTCTTTTGTTGATCTTCATCGTGATTAATGCAAATGCGGAGGTGCTATTGCTAGGTTATTCTCTTTCTTCCACCATAGATGCCTCTCATATCCTTCTGAAAGATAGGATTGTGCAATCGATCTGTAATCGTGAATTACCTTCTACAAACTATATAGGATTAAAAGAAAAGGAAACAAAAAATAGCAAACTTTACACTGCTACAAACAATTTAAAGATGCTTAAAAAATGAGGCAATTGTCTGGAGAAGAAATCATAACTCCAGTTTATTCGTAAGTAAATGATAGTGAGCGTTTAAAAGCGTTCATAAATGGATTGGGGTTTTACAAAAAAAGATAGCTATTCAAATATTTCAACAACAACAAGAATAATAATTGTTTACCTACATAACATATAACAAATTAGTTCACAACATCTATCTATAAGACTGGACGAGAGATGCATGTTTGAGGTCAATGAAGGAATGTGCTAAATGCTGTGACCTTTCAACGTTAGATAAGTTTGGATCTTTTACAGTGAGTAGGACATGTTCCAGGAGAAGAAGTAGTAAGTTCTAGTCCTATGTAGATCAATAGTAGGACTAACACCAGGGCACGTGAACTCTTGTTCTGAATCTCAACAGATTCCTGTAAGTTCACAGTGAGAGAGATGGAGCCAATGAAGTGCATCCTTTTTTAAAGCTTCTTTTTTAAGCTAAAAAGCCTATTTAAGATAACTGTTTTCGGCGTTGTTTTTCTCTGCGATAATTCCTTGTTAGAGTGCTCATCTCTCTCTCTCTCTCTCTCTCTCTCTCTCTCTCTCTCTCTCTCTCTCTCTCTCTCTCTCCCCCTCTCTCTCTTTCTCTTTATCTCTATCTTTCTCTCTATCTATTTATCTATCTCTATCTCTCTCCCTCTTTCTCTGTGTCACTCTCTCTCTATCTATCTCCCTCGATCTATCTATCTATCCACTCCGTCTCAGTTTCTCTCTTTCTTTAATGCTTATAAACTTTTCAGATGTGTCTCCTGATAAAAAATAATATGATAGCAAGACGTATTGAAACAAATAACACCAAGTTATAGCATTGCATCTTTCCGAACGATTCCTGTTTACTCTTAAACTACTAAGTACCCCGTCATAACAGATTTTAAAATGCCATCAGAGAAACAATTATTCATCCCTGATCATTTCGAGCCAGTACAACACTAAACTAATCGTATCATAATAGATGAAAACATGTTGGATAAACCTGGGACTTTCAAATAAAAAAGTTACGAGTAAATGTTAACTATGAATAATGTTTAAAGATACTTTTAGCCCTGAAAAAAAATTCAGGAATTTTTATTTGAATTGGAAATAACGCAAAACAATGCTAAATTCCATGTTCGATGAAAGCACATGGCATATGGTTTGTTTTAGGGTAACTAATGTGCATACAGTAAATTTTGAATTTAATTTAAACCATCTCACTTCTCGTGTGCATGGGAATGGAATTACATAAAAAGTTATGCTAAGCTCTGCTTCAGCTCACCAATCAATAGTGCATGCATTGAGAAACGTACACTGGCAAAAGCATTGGCGTTATATCAAGTGCTTAGGTATGCGCAAAGGAAAGAAAGGAAAACGATTTGTTTAAATGCGCAAAGGGCAACATGAGAATTCTATTATAATGCGTGCCTGTGTCTTCTATCTGAACCAGGTTGGATAAACTCTGAAATTGCATTGTAGGTCTAGATGAAACCAGAAACATATAAAATTATATGTTCTTCAGATGTATGATATCAACTTCCTGCTGGATCTCCCATAATATGCGATGGAGTTCAGAGTTCAGCTAGTCCAAAGTCCATGACATGGTTGTGAACAGCTTCTATAGTGATGACGAGGGCAAGAGGCAGTAAAATAAGAACTAGATCCTCTGCTATGGTGGGTTTTTTTTTGCTTACTAGGGCCTACATAGCTCCACAAAATTATGTTGGGCACTTCTTTATTGTCTTATAGTATGTAATATGCTCTTTGCTTTCACGGTTTCAATGTCGGTTTTGACGATGAGAAGGAACCCTGCAACGCAAGAAAAGTAAGACCTTTGTTTTTAAGACCATCCATCGTTACGGTCATAAATCCCTGATTGCTACCAGCCTTCAACAGCAAAGAGTTATGTCACATAGATCAGAATAATGGAGCAGTCTGTTCGTACTCTCTCTCTCTCTCTCTCTCTCTCTCTCTCTCTCTCTCTCTCTCTCTCTCTCTCTCTCTCTCTCTCTCTCTTTCTATTTCTCTCTCTCTCTCCTTCTCTCTTTCTCTTTCTCTCTCTCTTCATATATATATGTATATAAAAAGATATAATATATATAAATATAAACACGTTACTAGCGAAAACATTTAGGTAAATTATTGCCTTGTCTGTTCATAAGATTTTGAGTGGCTCTAGAGAAAGAATAACACTGAGATTTTTTTTTTATTACCAATCGCTTTTTGTGTTATTCCGGGTCTTACTTTGTATTAAACGTTGAATTATAAACTTTTTTTCAAGGCGCTTTTCCCTAGAAATTCCCTACAACACTTCTGGCTCACTCTTATTATATAGTTGCAAATACTACATCTCTAAAAGTTTGTTAGCATACCTTATCTATGGAATACCCCAAACGAGTTAGATTCCAATTAAACAAAAAAAGAGAAAGAAAACCACGGGTGAGGCGGAAGTGAAAATTAACACGCTTACATAACACCCACACTGGAAGAATCGATACTGCTGACTATGGTCAGGAAAAAAAAAACCGTTGCCGCTTTACTCTACAATAATAGGAATCGGTGAATATGTCAACTGTGGATGAGCACGTTGCTCTATGATTGTCATGGAAGATTGTGGAATCGATTCTGTAATGTGAGTTTACCAATTAATCAATTATCATGTCGTAAATCCAGAAAGAAAAATAACAAGCGGATCGTGACAGTAGAAATGTTCTAATTACTCTGGCTATAGTACGCCTCTCTCTCTCTCTCTCTCTCTCTCTCTCTCTCTCTCTCTCTCTCTCTCTCTCTCTCTCTCTCTCTCTCTCTCTCTCTTGATCTCTCTGTCTATATCTATCTACCTGTCTGTCTTACCTTGTGTATATTTATCCATCTTTCTATCTAATCTATTGCTCTTCTTCTCTTGCTTTATCTCTCTATTTTTCTCTCTCACTTTATATATATCCCTCTCTGACTGTTTTTTCTATCTTTCTAAATTCCTGAACGCCAACTGCTATAAAGGCAAACGAGTAAATGTAATCTCAGGTACTTTCAATAAAAAAGGAGAGAGAGAGAGAGAGAGAGAGAGAGAGAGAGAGAGAGAGAGAGAGAGAGAGAGAGAGAGAGAGAGAGAGAGAGAGGACCTTTGTTAAAACATATAGAAAGAAGACAAAGAATAAGAAAATCGTTTTTAAACGATCTCATGGAGGTTAATTCGCCTAATGAGAGAAAAGAGAAAAAGACAAGAAACAAAATCTAACTAATCATTTAAAAGATAATGCCAATGCGTCACAGAATCGTACTATCTATTGATCAATCAGTCAATCTAAAGATCGATCGAACCTGCGCCTCTCTACCTTTTATCTATTTTTTTTCCTTTCTAACTGAAATGGTAGTTGTGCAAATCGCTCTAGTTGCTTTTGTCACGATCCGTATCTTCGAAATCAAGCTAGCATGTCACTGGCGGCGGTTCTTAAATACATTTACCTCTTCTGTGAAAATCCTTTTCAAGAGTGGGGCGGCAAAATGGCGTAAGTTTTGTTCTTCTCCGAGTGACAGGGCGCACGGTACCGACGCAACCGATTTCCACAAAAGGTAGATCTAGGCAATATTCGTTGATCTTCATTAAAATCTAAAGCTTGTCTGTCTGCTTGACTATCTGTGTCTGTCTGTCTGTCTGTCTGCCTGTCTCACTCTCTCTCTCTCTGTGTATATATAAAATCAATGTGGTACCTGCGATCTTGCATACCTATGTTATTTGAACTGCCTTGGTTTTTTAATGCTATATTTTCCTTGGGTGTGCCAGATTAAACGCTATTATTTGCCCGCTGAGTCTCTTTATATGGATTTTGAACTCAACTTTGCATAAGATTTTTTTTGCCTTCATCTTTTGTATACCTTTGTGTATAGAAAATGTAGAAGTCATTCATATCTTTAAAAGATAATGCAAACTCAGCCAATTAGTTATTCTCTCTATCTGTCTGTCTGTCTCTGTCTCTGTCTCTGTCTCTGTCTCTCTCTGTCTCTCTCTGTCTCTCTCTGTCTGTCTGTCTGTCTGTCTGTCTGTCTGTCTGTCTGTCTGTCTCTCTCTCTCTCTCTCTCTCTCTCTCTCTCTCTCTCTCTCTCTCCCTCTCTTTCTTTCTCCCTCCCCCTCTCTCTCTCCATAAAATATATTCAAAATGTTGCGCTCAAACAATCATGACATGTACGTTTTGAACACTCTTTCTGTGCCCTTTTTTGATTAGTTGCCTGCGTTGGGTGCCTAGGTTTTAAAATCTTGTTTTCTTTCCTTTTGTCTTTAAAACTTTTTTTTTTACTTTTCAGGAGATGTTTGCTTCGACGCGGGCCCGATGCAAGAATTTCCTTTCGTTTGTTGAGACTTTCTGTTAAGGATGAGGTATTTTTCTTCAAGACACAGGCTGCATATGTTTGTTTTAGGGGAATATGGTTGAGCTCTTTTGGTGATTTTCCATGATAAATTGTGTTAGAATCCTATATTTGCAATTGCATTGTTTATCCCACTGCTTTTTATTACTTTCACATGACAGAACTGCTTTGTTGTGGCTGCTAATATTCTATTGGATGTTTCCCATGCAGCTGTAGCTTGGTTTTACTTTTATTTAAGTTTGTTGTCAGCTGGGAAGCATTCTCTAAAGAGTGAAAAGAAATTTTTTGCTATGTTGAAGATGACATTCATCCTTACTCCCTCATAGAGATTACAACCAATCATTGTTTTGTTTTTTTTGTTTCGTTTTTTCGTTTTTACATCTCCTGTAACTTTTATTGCTTTTTCTAGATCTTCTTTCAGTTCTGAGTGTTTTTTGTTCTTTTTTTTTTCACTTCTTTTTTCTTTCAGACCTTTGTATTTTTTATATTGTAGTTTCTGTTTGCGACTGTTTTTATAAGGCGCCATTGTATTGTGCTGTTGCTCGGTTGAATACTTCGGCGTTGTAAGAGTTTTTGGCAAGTCGTATTTCTATACTTAGGGGTAGGTTTTCGTTGATGGATGGTGGGTGGTTGCTGTCCCTAGGCGTGTAGTTACTTGTGCCATTTGTTTTTATATGGTGCTCGTCCAAAAAAGTCTGCTTTTTTATTTGCCTTAACTGTGACAGTTTAAACCACTTTCTATGAATATATTGCATTTTTTTCATTTGTTCGACTATTCTGGGAGATTTGTTATAACTCTACATCGATGTTGTCGTGCTGCAGTTAGTTGAGTAGGTACAACCCGACATGTTCACAAGTTTCAGCGCCGCCAAAGCTTCCCATGGTAAAGCCGAGGTTCAAGATCTTTTTTCTCCTTGGGTTTCAATCTTTGTATAACGTTGGTTTTTGATTAATTTTTTTTGGTATGTGCTATCATGTGCATGTGTTGGTTGAGTATATATATATATATATGTGTGTATATATATATATATATATATATATATATATGTATATATGTATGTATTGTGTGCTTGTATAACCCTAACAGGGAATAGAATACCTTATGTAATTTATATTACGAACTAGATTGGTGATTTTTCATTTGATTACAATGATTGTTTTGTATTTATGTTCCTGATAGTGGTGCTGTTGCTGTTGCTGTTGATTTTCTTGTTGGTGTTGTTGTTGTTGTTGTTGTTGTTGTTGTTGTTGTTGTTGTTGTTGTTGTAGTTACTGTTGTTGTTGGTGGTGGTGGTGCTGGTGGTGGTGGTGGTGATGTTTGTTGTTGCTATGAAATTAAAAAAAAATCAAACAGCCTAGCTGTAAAAGCTTGTCTATCAACTCCGACACGATTTCCTATATCTGCGTAAAATTCTTATTTGTTTCGTTGTTTTTCTTTTGTTTTATATACAGCTCGTCCACAATACTGTGATCCTGGACATTTTTTGGTGATCGGGCAGGAAGGAACTAAGACAATGAGGCTTTAACCCACCCACAGACGGTGTGGGCCACAAACTGGTGAAAATCTCTCCAGATATCAGGGCGGACGCTCTAACCCAATAGCCAGCCGCGCTCCTGGACAGCCTGTTCGAATATTGAATATTGGATCTGAAATAAAAGAATACCCTGTACCCTGTCTCACCAGAAACACAACCGAAATATTGAATATTGGATCTGAAATAAAAGAATACCCTGTACCCTGTCTCACCAGAAACACAACCGAAATATTGAATATTGGATCTGAAATAAAAGAATACCCTGTACCCTGTCTCACCAGAAACACAACCGAAATGTCACAAGCAAGACAAGAATCTGCTATTATCTTTTTTTAATAAGAATGTTTAAATAATTTAAAAAAAAAAAAACCCACCGCATTTTTATTATAGATCCTTCTTATCTCTCAGAAATTACGAATCAATGGACAACTATTACTTCTCGATAGGCAGTGCACCTCTGGGCTTTTTTGTTCACATCTTAAGAGTCTTATAATCAGTGTTAAGAAGATATTTTAAATAGATTAAGTAAGGAAAAAATTAGCTGTTACCTGTATTGATCATCAAGGCATCCATCATAATGCACGCGGTGCCATGTTTATTTAATTTTTATTCTTCAATCTGTTCAATTAATGACCCCCAATATAATTTGTATGCTTACAAGCGTCGTTTGTGACCGGGTCTACTCAGAAAACACAGCTGATGTTGTTTCTCACTTTTTGAGATTCACAAAAAAAAAAAAAAAACGTGAGTCAGACTGATTACTAAATCTATGTATTATTTTTTTTTTATCTATTATCTATTTGTCTGCCTGCTTTCTATTGAATCAAACTATCTATCTGTCTTTCTGGTGTTAAATCTGTCTTTCAATATCTTTTTTTCTTCATCGAACTCTTTCTGACTTACCCCTTCCAAAAACACACTTTCTCTCTCTCTCTCTCTCTCTCTCTCTCTCTCTCTCTCTCTCTCTCTCTCTCTCTCTCTCTCTCTCTCTCTCTCCAGCCCAGTAAGACCAACAATATTGTTTATCTACTATGAAATCTTCAGTGGATGCTAGTTTGTCCTTCCTAACAGTTTTTGAAGAAAAACAGTGTGTAAAATGGTAAACCAGTGACTGGCGTGCCACAAGCGAGTTGTGGGTGTCATTATTTGCTCTGGTCGGACTGGGAGACCCCCGAGGATAGAGCCAGATCGATCAGGACAGGGGAGCAGGATATCTGATATCTCGTGCTTCTCCTGCGGTTCCCAAATCTGTAAATATTCATGCATGTCAGAACAATGTATATCGTGGCGTACAGCAACACATGGAGATAAAGAAAAAAAAAGAAAATTTTTGGATTAATAAATTAAAAAGCGGCAGTTAACATGTCGTTCAAAGTAAGGTTATCTTTTTTCGATAAGGATAATAATAAAACTGGGTTGATGCATACTGTATAAAACTAATTAATAAGATTAGACTTTTGCCAATGCCTTAACTGCTTTTTAAAGGCGTCCTAACAATACTATTTAACATATAGTTGTTTTATTTTGTTATTTTCTAATTAGTATCGTCTGCTGAAGAGGTTTGCTGAAGGCATGCCAGACACATCTGTTATTCAGTTCGTTATTCTCTTCAACTATGAAGCACACACAAAAAAAACATGCGGCAACAAAGAATAATGGAGATTGGTAGATAACAACATAAGAAAAGAAAAAAAAGGAAAAAAAGAAGGCAGGCAAGGCCATTGCTTCAAAGGTGAAGTAATCTCATAAAAGATAAAGGTAAACAAACTTGTGTGGGACTACTTTACTCGATCTGGTTCATTTAATTTCAGAGAGGAGTTTACTAGAGAGAATGTCTATGACCTTTTTTTTTGTTGTTGTTTTCTTAAAACACACAGATGACACGCGATTGATTTGAATTTTGAATATTTGACATTCACACTCAAGAATTAAGAGAAACAAACTCACTCGTCTCAATTTGAAGGCTGGTAAGCCACGTGACAAGCTTTGTCGATGTTGATTGGTCAATGCAAGCTTTGTTTAAGCAACAAGATCTCCACAGACCGTATTGAGCAGAGGTCAAGAAGAAGAAGCAGCTCTAGGCAACATTCTTTATTTCAGATACATGAAAAAAATGTTTTATCCAAAGGAGAGAACGAAAAGCTAAAGTCATGCTGTTATGTTCCATTGGCGGCATTAAGGTAAGTTCATCGTTTTGACAAAACGCGGTGGTTGAAAGATCTTGGCTACCAAAATTTTCCACAAACTATACACACGAAAATTATAGAAATGCACTTGTTATAGGTCAGAGATTTCGTGCCTTGCTCGTTCTTGCCTTCCCTACCCTTCACTCTCGCCCTTTCGTTCCCTGCCTCTCGATCATTTTGCTTGCTTCTCCTCAATTTCTGTCTACTTTCTTACAACTTCCCGCATTTTTCTCTTCCGATATCTCCATTTTTTTTCACCTTCTCTACATCTCTTTCTTATTCTCTCTTTTCCTAACTCTCTGCTTTTTGTTTTCTTTTTCTATTTTTTGTACTTCTGTGGATATACATGCCAAAGCCTTTAGATGACAAATGATATTGTAATAGGGCACTAGCTGTACCGTTATAATTCATTAAGGCATAACGTCACCGTCTCGTTAGCATTGTCAGCACACTAAGACTAATAAGGCCTAATCACAAGGAGCACATTTGTTTAAGGTGCTCACTTTTTAAAACAGGACTCGCGCAATATTAGTGTAAGTTTCACTGATTAGCTGTACTCGTAGCACAACGCGACCAAATCCATGGGGTTATAGGCTTGAAATCAAG
>JAWDGP010006946.1:192500-253832 GCA_033675545.1 Elysia crispata
TGCAAGATATTTTTGTCCTTTAGGATATAACAGTGTTAGGACTTAAAGCCTCTGTTGTGTGTGTGGTTATTCTATCGATCATATCAACAATCATTTGTTGTCGGTTCATATCTTCATTGAGTTTCCTATTCTTGTTATCTAATCCAAGATTGGTTTTCTTTTTTGAAGTATGTGATGTTTCCGACGTCCTGGATTATATTTTAGTTGTTCTTTTCTCTTCTCCGCCATATCATTACATAAAGGATTGCCTGAGTTGATCTAAGCACTAGTTTATGGGTGGCACTCTGAATCTCTCTCTTTTGAAAGAGGAAGTTAGGCTGAAATCATTTCAGTTGGGCTTTATGACCTCGTGTTCTTTAATAACCAATTCAATCCTGGTGCTGGATCGTGAGTGGCCATTTTCTAAATGGCCTACAGTTGCACCACCTGTGGTTTTAGTGGTCTGTAAAAAGCAGAGGAAAAGTACTCTGCCTGACAAAGACTTTTTAATAAGCCCCTGCAGCAGACAGAGGTTAATGGGATAATGAACAAGCAATATCAAACAAGGAATTCAACATCATCATTGTTAAATGTAGTTCATATTGTTCTAGCTTCAGACTTACAAGAGTTCTCTTCATGAGTCAAATCCCCACCAACAGTTCAGGCTTTAGCTGCTTTAAACTAAAGCAGCCTGGAAATGGCAGTCCTTATCAAAGAGAAATTTCTGCCAGCAAAGAAAATCTTAACTCAAGTATCCCTTACATCGTAAAGTGAGCTGGATGGTGCAGTTGGTAGAGTAAGTACTCACCCTTTCTGTATATCTCAAGTTTTACTTCCCTCTGTATTTTTCATCTTCAAACATTCTACAACACTTAGTATTTCTAATATACCACTTCTGTTGGCGTATCTCAAATATAAGAGGAGATAGAAGCATGAAATGAAAAGGAGATTTGAGAAAAGTTGGAAGAGGGCAGAGAAAACAATCTTTGAAACAAATTTGCAGACAAGATAATTAATACAAGACCATGGAACGGATTCTAACCGTTATGAAGAAAGGAACTCTTGGTTGACAAAACTGCTGGTGAAAAACCTTGTTCTTGCCATTCAATTTCGGTATCCAAGGATAAAAAAAGATACTACGATTTTTTTCTTTTACGAATTTCAAACAAACATTATAGAAACGCAAAACAAAACCCTTTAAAATCAATAGAATTGCATGAGACCTGCCGTCCGGAAGAAAAAAAAAACTAGTTGTGAAATCAAAATACATTGATCACCAATCGCTGTCCTGTTATGTAACAAAACATTTGCATTATATTACACTGACTATAAATTTGCTGTTCAAATGTATATTCACATCCAGGCTGGAATCTTTTGCAATCTCATCTATAGTTGAAATGAGTAAATTCTAATGGCAAAATCTCACAAACACACACAGCCCAAAATTTTCATGGACTACAATAATATCATTTATATAACATTTTCATACGAGGTTGAAAGATGTCGGGCAATACCTGAGGGCTGATATTCGTCTTTGCCAGACCTAAATGCATATAATCGTTACATAAATTCTATGGCATGTTGTCACAGACAGATACAGACCAAAAATTCCCACTGGGCTACGTTATTCATATTTTTTGTTTTCAAAAGCCTTACAGATTTCATGCACATTCACGAGCTGTTTGCCATGTCTTTTACAGACAAGAGCCTCGATTTATCTCTATTATTGCACGCTACATTGAAAGATCTGTATGGTACAGTTGACAGTCCAAGTACTCACACCTTCTCTTTAACTCAATCTGTGCCTTCCTCTGCGTCTTTCATTTTCGAATATTCTGCATACACTAAGTTTATTTCTCATATGTTTCGCTTGAAGGAATCACTTTAAATCTATTTCGCCTTATTAATGGGTTCAGTAAATCTTTTTAGCTTTTTGCTAGAGTCATAACTTCTTGATTTGTTCTATTCTCTAAGTCATTCCCAATGCTTTACTTTGAAATAAGATTTTCAATACTTTCCTAATCGTGCAGTATTACAAGTGCACAAAGACACCGTCTAAACATGGCTTCCCAGTTCTAAGATCTATTTTTCACGTTTTGGCCTAATTTCCAAAGAGCTTTCTTTGATACCGGCTTTCTATTTTCATTTCTGTTTTCCATATTCTATCTGATTTGATCATCCAATATATTTATATGCCTTGAATTTTTCAAGCGTTTTTCCGTTTATGATAAGAGTTAAATAATTGTTTAGTGCTAACCATGCCTTTTGTTTTCTCGATATCAAGTTACAACAGTATTGAGAAATAATTGTTAAGTGTTGACCATGCCTTTTGTTTTCTCGATATCAAGTTACAACAGTATTGAGAAATAATTAAGTGTTGACTTTGCCTTTTGTTTTCTCGATATCAAGTTACAACAGTATTGAGAAGTAATTAAGTGTTGACTTTGCCTTTTGTTTTCTCGATATCAAGTTACAAGTCTTTTGATCTATTCTTCCAAAGCACTGCGTTCAATAAATGTGTCTGTAAACTCTACTCGACCCACAGTTTTCATTTGAAAAGGGATGTTTAGGTCTTTATCTTTATTCTCTCTGTAATGTAATATTGAACATCGTTTCAATATATTTTTTGTCCATTAAGATATAACAATGTTTGGATTTTAAAACTCTGCTGTTGTGTGGTTATTCTATAGATCTCTCCACGTAAACATTTGTTGTTTGTTAATTTTATTGAGTTTCTTGACCTCGTTTTGTTATCCAAGATTCATTTACTTTCTTGTAGTATCCTTAGTTTTGTCAAATATTTTTCAGTAAAGCAATGCAAAAAAACCTCACTTATTGAAGGTTTTACCTACAACGGTTTAGACATTGGGATTTAAAAAAAAATCATTCCTCACTCTCTGGACGCCAAAAAATATTTTTTTTAAGAAACTGTGTAGTATAATCTCACAAATACCCTGACAATCCCTGTCATTTTAGTCTGTCTCTTTATACAACGATGAGACGTTCTGCCTACTGAGGAGCTGTGAAACTCCGCGTTGCCTGGCTCAGTACAGACAAAGGTACCCAAGGAGCTACACTCGTCTATACTGGATGATTTTCTAAGAAAGCTGGATTGTACAGTTGTCAGTTTAAGTTCTCACCCTTTCTGTGTATCTCAATGTATGCCTCCCTCGATATTAAATTTTTCTCTTATCTGTCTTATATTGGCGTAACTCAAAATGTAAGAGGACCTAGAAAGAGAAGAAGAAAAGATTTGGAAAGAGCTGGGAGAGGGCACAGCTTAAGAGAGAAAAAACCTGTAGTAAAGGTGAAGAAAAGATAGTAAAAAGAGCATGGAACTGATTTGAACTGTTTGGTTGATGCTGTGAGCAATAGTGTCCTTGGTTGAGAAATTTTATTTAAGGCGAGAAACTATTTTGCCGCTACTCGAAGTTGCTTCATAGATAAATGAGGCAATAAAATTTTAACAAATTTCAAGGAAACTTCGTATAAACACAAATAAAAACCTCTTTTATTCAAAGTAAATAGGATTGGATGAGACACGCTGCCAAATATAATAAGTTAACAAAAACAATTAAAATACATTGATCACCAATCGATATTTATACAGACTGTAATTAGCTATTGAAAAGTATACTCTTTTTATAACCTCGTCTATACTTATAATAAGCAAAGTATAATTTAAGAAACTCTGTGGCACAGTCTTAAACAAGCACTGCGCAACAAATTCTCGTGGAATTACAATAAATTCATCTATACCACATTTTACATGAGGCTAAAAGATCGCATGTACACCTATGATTTGATATTCCTCTAGGCCAAACCTAAAAGCACGAAATTTAACATTAAATTCTATAGCAAGGTGTCACAAGCACACAGTATCCACATCATGATTACAATGTTGTTTATATTGGTTGTTGTCAAGAGTCTTAGAGATTCCATGCTTGCTCATTATGCTGAGGATACCATTTCGCAATGCCTGTTACACTCATAGGTACACAAAAACCTCCATTTATCTCTGTTGTAAGCTACATTCAATGAGCTGGATGGTATAGTTGATTGTCAAATTTCTCACACGTTCTCTATCTTTGTCTTCATGAAAGCTTTTAATCTATGAACATTCTGCGTTCAATAATTTCATCATCTGTTAATTCTACCCTGACCCATTTTCAATCACGTTGCTGTATTCATAAGAATGATGAACACGTTTTCATTTTAAAATGGATTCCTACTTCTTTTATCTATAGTAATCTTTGTAATGTAATATTGATCATCGTTTCAATGGTTATTTTTTGTACATTCGGGTGTTACAGTTTTGGATATAAAGCCTCGGCTGTGTATGTGGTTATTCTATCGATCATACCATTTGAACATTTGTTGTCGGTTCATACTGCGAGTTTCTTGGCTTCGTTTTCTAATGCAAGATTCGTTTTCTGTTTTGTAATGTTTATTAGTTTTATTCAGTTCTATATTATATTTCAGTGATCCTCTTCTCTGCTACGGCATTTCATCACATCAAGAATTGGCAGAGGAATCTAAACACTAGGTTATAGTTGAAACTCTTGTTCTCTCCCTGTTGTAGGAGGAAACTAGCTTGGAATCATTTCAATTGGGTTTTATGACATCACCTAATATTCTCTAAAAACCAGATCAATCGTGGTGGGAGAGCGTGAGTAGCCATGTTCTATAGTGTCCACAATTGCACCATCCGTTGTTTTAGTGGTTTACAGCAATCTGAAACGTACTCTCTGTCTGCCTGACAAAGACTTGTTTAATAAGCCCCAGCTACAGACAGGAGTTTTTGAGTTAAAGAACAAGCTATATGAAATAATATCATCTTTATTACATGTAGTTCATCTTGTAGCTCCAGACTTACAAGAGTTCTCTTCATGAGTTAATGCTACCCTGTCAACTGCACTAAGTAGCAGTGGTCCGGAAAAGGCAGGTTATTACAAAAATAATTTTCCAGAAATTGAGAAAAAACTGAATTGTCGCATCATCTACATCGTAAGTAATCTAGATTGTATAGTTGATAAGAGGTAATATATAATTGTGTTTATGTTATGTTGAAGTTATGGGCCTCGATTGGTTTTTAGGAGCTCAGAGTACAGGGCCGGTTTAGAGGCTGTATTGCTCCAGCAAAGCAAAGGAAAATGTCTCACTGATCAAAGGCTTTACCTACAGCGGTCTGGTCGATGCCATGTCAAAAAATAATCCTCACTCTCTGGAGAATACAACGAATCCGCAAAATTTTCATGGGACTACAAATAATACCATGTATATAACGTTTTTAAACGAGGCTGAAATATCTCGGGCCTACCTGTGTACTGGCATTCGTCTTTTCCAGACCTATTAGTACATAAGTATCGTTAAAGAAATTCTATGGCATGTTGTCACAAATAAATGCAGCCAAAATTTCTTTCAGGACTACTTATTTAAATTTGTTGTTTTTCAGGGCCTTAGAGATTCCATGCATATTATCGAGCTATGGGTATCGTATGCCATGCCTGTCACAGTCAAGAGCCTCCATTTATCTCTACTGCACGCTATATTCAATGAGCTCGATGGTACTTTTGATAATCCAAGTAATTACACGTTCTGTTTTACTCAATCTGAACTTCCTCTGCGTCTTCCATTTTCAAATATTCTGCAAACAGCAAGTTTTCTGTTATTTTCTCTTCATAGGATTCACTTAAAATCTATTTCACCTTTTTTAATTGGTTTCAGTAAAGCATTTTAGCTTTTACTGGAGTCTTAACTTCTTGGTTTATTCTTTGCTCTACACCATTACTAAAGTTATCCCTAAAAATCATATTTTCAATACTTTCCTATAAATGCACAAAGACCCCGTCCAAACACGATTTCCTGTTTTAAGATCTCTTTTTTACGTTTTGGTCTAATTTCCAAAAAGATTCTTTTTATATCAAATTTCTATTTTCATTTCTGTTTCTGATTTTCTTTCTGATCTGGTCATCAAATTTATTAACATGCCGTGACCTGTTGAATTGTTTTTTCATTTATGATAAGACAGTGTTGAGAAAGAACTGTTTTGTGTTGACAATGCCTTTCATTTTACCGATATCAAGTTATAAGTCTTTTGATCTTCTCTCGCAAGCCATTGCGTTCTATAATTTTATTGTTTGTAAATTCTACTTTCGATCACGCTGCTGTGTTTATCAGAACAATGTCACACATGTTTCATTTACAAACGGACCCCTACCTCTTTTATTAAAAATGATCCCTGTAATATAATATTGAAAATCGTTTCAATATATATTTTATGTCCATAAGGGTATAACAGTGTTTGGATTTAAGGCTCTGCAGAGTGCGTGTGTGTGTGTGGTTATCCTATCGATCATACCGTGCAAATATTTGTTGTTGGTTCATAGCTTCATTGAATTTCTTAGCCTTGTTGTATAATGCGAGATTAGTTTTCTTTTTTGTAGTTTTTGTTAGTTTTGTTCTGGGTTATATTTCATTCGTCTTTTTCTCTACTGCGGCATATAAATACATCAAGGATTGCCTGATGTTATCTGAGCACTAGTTTATGGTAGCACACTAGTTCTCTCTCTGTTGAAAGAGGAAGTTAGCCTGGAAACATTTCAGTCGGGCTTGGTGACATCACCTGGTATTCTCCAATAACCAGTTCAATCATGATTGGGGAGCGTAAGTGACCATGTTCTAAATTGCCCACATTCGTACCACCTGTGGTTTAAGTGGCGTATATGAAGCACGCTGAAAAGTTCCCTGCCTGACAAAGACTTGTTTAATAAGCCTCAACTACAGGGCTTAATGGAATAATGAATGAGCAATATCGAATAAGGGATTCAACATCAGCATTGTTACATGTAGTTCACATTGTTCTAGCTTCAGAGTTACAAGAGTTCTCTTCATGAGTCAAATCACCAACAACAGTTCAGGCTTTGTCTGCTTAATACTACAGCAGTCCGGAAATGGCAAGTCCTTATCAAAGGCACATTCCCACAAACAAAGAATATCAGAATTCTCGCATCCCTCACATCGTAGAGGCCTTAGAAAAATAATTTACTAGATGTATGCTTAAGTAGCGCTGAAGTTACGGTCCGTGATTGCTTTGTAGGATTTCAGAGAGTAAGGCCGGGGTGGAGGCTGTATTGATTACAAAGGTTTAGCCATTGATGTTTGGAAACAAAATCCCGCACACTGCAGAGAATATAATGACGTCACAATTTTTTTTTTTTACAAACGCCCTATTTTATAATCTCACAAATACCCTGACAAACCCTGTCATTTTAGTATGTTTACACAACGATGAGATTTCCTGCCTACTCAAGAGCAGTGAATTTCCTTTTTGCTCGACCCGGTACATACAAAGATACTCATAGAGCTACATTCGTCCATTATTGTAAGATTTTCTAAGAAATCTGTATGGTACGTGTGGGAGTTTAAGGTCTCATCCTTTCTTTGTATATTAATCCTTGCCTCCCTCTGCATTTTTTTTTATATTCGGACATTCTGCAAACATTCAATTTTTTTCCAATCTTTTTTCTGTAGGCTGGTGTTATGATAAAAATCTTTTGGTTTTTTCTTTTCTGTTCATATTTCTACATCCTTGCTGGTGATTTACATGTAGAATATAATACTGGCAGTATTTAGAAGCTCGCGAACGCTTCAGTGAGTCATGATAGCTCTCCTCTAAGACATTTTTATTTCTGGTTTCTTTTTTTTTTTTTTTAATCTTCTACCTGATTTGAGCATGCATGCATCATAAATATTTAACTTTCGAGGCCGGCCTAATCGTTTTTCAGTTTATAATAAGACAGCACTGTGAAAGACTTGCTTTTTGTCGCCTATGCATTTTGATTTCCTGATATCTAGTTACATTGCTTTTGATCTCTCTCTCTCTCTCTCTCTCTCTCTCTCTCTCTCTCTCTCTCTCTCTCTCTCTCTCTCTCTCTCTCTCTCTCTCTCTCTCTCTCTCTCTCTCTCTCTCTCTCTCGCCACTCTGTTCAATATTTCCTGTGATTCATGCTGTGTCAAAGTTTCGATCATATTGCACTATTCACTCTTGTAGAACCAGATTACCCACAATTTTCATATTACATGGATCCCTAGCGTTTCTTTTTTTATCAATAATAGTCTCTTTTTTAGAATATTGAACAACGTTGCCACATACTCTTGCTTTTCTTTAAAATATACTGATGTCGGGATTTCATGCTTCTCTGCGGTATGAGCGATCTTTTTTCTTTAAATCATCGATCATAGAATGCATACATTTGCAGATTGTTAGTACTTGGTATTTTGTTTTTCATTCTTTTTCTTGGCATTATTTGCTTTGTTGTATTGTTTGTCAATTCTTGGGTTGTCTCTATGTTGTTCTTTTTTCTTCTTCCGCATATCACTATATCAAAAGATTTTCTGAGGTTATCTAAGAATTAGTTTGTCTGGCTCTTTAATATTCTTCACGATGGAAGGGAAAGATAGCCTTCTATCATTTTAGTTGAGTTATTCGACGTCTTCTGTTCGCTACTCACAAGTTTTATTTTGTTGAAAGACCATCCATAGCCTAATAGCCTATTTAAAACACTGTGAAAAGTAATCTCTTCGTAACAACTTTTCTTGTTTACTTTAGTTGTACCGCAGCTACAGGCAGTGGACAGGCTATATCAAGCTAGCCATTCATGATTATCAAGATCATCATCATTACATGAGAAATTGCTATATTCTATTTCATTCTAGATTTTTACATTTCCAAATTACTTTACTTTTTGCGAGAGGAGATTTCCAACAAACTTTGAGATCGATGTATTGAGTTTAAAAGAAGAAAAAAAAGATCAAAGTTAACAGTTTCTCCTTGTTCAAATATCTCAAGAAAACCAGTGTACCAGGATTCGAGCTCCGATGGCTGCACGTGAAGCGCCTGAGGCAAGATTCGCACGGGATATCCATCGAAAATCTGTAGCAAACAGCCTGTTGCCACTTTACATAGGTTTGGGTCAACTGTGACAGAAAGCTTGCTGCTACCATCGTACACGTCATGCCATTCAATTGGATGCTTGACAACCTTTTTTGCACTGCATCAGAAAATTTATGTTTAAACGTTACTAGAAAGTTGAATTCAAAATTAAATCAACCGATTTCCTCTCTAAGACAATGGTGCGATTCAGCATCCTTCAAATCTGACAAAATCTGTATGAGATTAACATTATAGTTCAAAACATCAAGAATGTGCTGTTAGACCTCACGTCATTAAAATGAAAAAAAAATTAATCGAAAACGCTTAAGTACGAAGATAAGCAGCCAGGAATGGGTGTCAGTCGAGTTGATCTTTTTTGGTTTCTCGGGCATCAGAGTTTACAAGGGCCTTGAAATGGCAATTCATTATCAAAACTTCTCAACAAACAGAGGAAGTCTGAATCATCACATTATTTACAAATTAAGAAGGCCATCCCACAATCGTGAGAGGCTAATCTTTTTTATACGAGATTCTATTTTAAAGCCCACATTTATCTAACAAAAAATAACTGCTGAAATGCCCTGAACATTATTGAATTCGCCAATAGGGCTGCGCACAGAAACACTCTTCTTAGTCGCTTCCTAGTTACGTGTTATCTTAGCCTTTCACATGTCAAACGTATGTGGGTCTGAGAAACACGTTAATCCAACGTTACAATGGACTGCGTATCATTGTTTTTTTAACCCACCATCTCAAAATCATGATCGCAGAAGCGAGGAAGTAATCCCTAGAAAATCATTCATAGCTATTATCTTTTTGTGCTTCCCATCTCCTTCATCTAAAATTTGTATTTCCAGTCATTTCTTACGCCTCTAAGGAAGCTTTATCCAGGTATAACCAATTCTGTAAGCGCTACATTTGACCCTTCTTCATCAAAGCTGTGCTTTGTTGTACTCCTATCACACGCATCGATGGAAGGTGCTCCCTATCATATTTTGAGCTGATGCCAAAATCTTAGGGATTATAACTTTTCAATGGACAATTTCAGTTTTTCGTGCCAGCACACATTCCTCCTGTGGGGAATTCTAAATGTATCTTCCATCAGGTCGCAAACAATAACCTTTCCCTGCCTTCAAGAAGGAACGTTGGGAAATTAGCCAGACGGTATACAACTTCTTATCTTCTGAAGTAAACCAAAGAAACTTCTTAAAAAAACTATAACAGTCAACAAAACTGCACCACCACAAACCTAAATTTTAGTGAGAAAACATTCGCTTTATCTAAGCTACATTTTAAGTCTAAGAGTGATACTACTAGGCTCGCCTTGGCACTTATGCCAAAGTTGAAAGGAAAGTTTTAATAGCTTTCCATAGGGCCCAATGCGCATTTTTTAAACCATTGCTTCGTAGTTTCATTTACTTCAATTAGTGATGGCCTGAGAGTTGCACTGCATACTGAAATCATCGGTTCTTTTTTTTAATTTTACATGTTGAGCTGTGTTATTCCTACCTCTCTTCAGATATATTACTCTGGTTATTCTGACGTCTTGTACCTTCCAGTTCTTCCATAGTGGATTCTTTTGATTGACCTTCTTCTAAAAGCCCAGTTTGCTCAATATGTCTTATCCTTCCGAACAACTTAAATATGTCTCTCTCTCTCTCTCTCTCTCTCTCTCTCTCTCTCTCTCTCTCTCTCTCTCTCTCTCTCTCTCTCTCTCTCTCTCTCTCTCTCTCTCTCTCTGTGTTTCCGAGCCACAATTTCGACACGTATTTCATCAAGATTGTGTAACTTATTACCTTTCCGGATATTTTTTGTGTCAGGGAGCTCCACCTCATTGCTTTATTCAATTCACTATTCTCATGCTCTTAGAGTTTTCTTTCTTGGAAATTTCATCTCTTTTTCCTGCCCTTTGAAAGTTTGAGGCAATCGGTTTTTCTTGGAGATAGATCTCTCTCATTGCCAATGATCTTCGCCTTCTCGGTGGTTGTCTATACTACCTTGTTTTAGACAGGTGATCTTCAGTACAGTACGATACCATTAATAGAAGCAATAAAGTAATGAAACGTTTACAAGTGAGAATAAAATTGCATATCAAAGATTTCTCAACCTCTGCAAATGGTTTCCCACGAAATTATTTCCTGTGCGTGAGAGTTACCTCCCAGGACCCACATACAGTATGGCTGTGGCTGCAGCAGATACTTGTGGTGCCCGTCACATAATTATGTCGTTATCGACTTTGACAGCAATCGACACATTTTCACCAGCCTGACCTTGATGGTACGGGCTAGCACAAATCAGAAGCCTGAAGCAGGCACTAGACTAAATTATGAGGAAGAGATGAAGATATGAAAGATATTGTTGGGCAGAAAAAAAAAGTATTTGTCTCTTTTAATGAATTCTTGCACAAGTGTGAAGGAACACGGGTTTGAAATGTTGACACAAACTGCGAGTCTCTCGCATCATAACAATGTTTGCAGAGATAAGCCAAAAGGCATGCTCTCTTTTTACACAATAGTTGTTTCAGCCTTGGATCTACACAGAATACAACGGCTGAACTGAAAAAAGATAAGCTCTGAACAAATGAGCTTAGTTTTTACTTTGAGAAAATTTTCTCTCATACAGATTTTCGTGGATTTTATTTCTAGCGTCATATCCAACCGACAGGGGAGATTCATATATGGCCTTTTGCATGCCTGGTGTGCTTGGCTGAAACACCCTGGTGATGTATAAGACGCAAAAAAAAAGGAAAACAAAGCCAAAAAAAATTACTTACTTTTGGTAAAGCCTCACTGTAGCTTCCCTCCAAAACTTTTACGGTTAGTATACGAACAATTTTTCTAGATTTTCATTGCAAGACAATGCATTAGCAAGCACAAAGTTTAGGAGACTGTCATGGCCTTTAAATGGTGTGGACATTGACTCATGAAAAACACTGTACATTTTGCAATAGGTTTTACTTTCAACACCTTTTAATTTTAATTTTTTATCCTTTCGGTCTATTCACTAATGAAAGTCTTAAGTGGTCGATGTTCCATTCAACCAGTTGAGGCTTGCCTTTCCGAAAATTACTTTTTGATTTATTATGGTCATTACGTTACCTGTGAACTATTACCTGACAAGTTTTTCTATCTTTCTATGACAAACCATCTCATCCTAGAGAAATATTCGTATTTACACTAATCGTTGTTAATTGACTTCTAGGTAATACTACATAGGTGTTCATTATATTTTCAAATCTTCTGCGTACTTTTTTTTCAAAATATCTAAAATGATGATTCCATACTGGTATGACTATATTTTAAAACTTCTTTCATGGTCTTGGAAAGGCGCATTTCTATCAGTTTTTCTGTATCCATTTGAGCTTCCATATTTCTTTCACACCTTCAGGCCTCTACTCTTATCTTTGCCTTGCCTTCAGTACAATCTGTTTTGGATTCTATAAACTTTTTATTTTACTGAACATTACTTCAAGAATCTGACCCTTCACTTACCGTCTCCATCCGACTGAGACTGCCGCATGAATTTTAAGTATTCTATGGTCTTTTGGGCATAATAGTGATTTCTTCAGATTCCCCAAACACCTGGCGGGCGGCAATATCTGCAACAGAATCATCTTTGCGAAATTAACTTGTCAAATGTTTGCTCATACTTCTTATGATCAATTTGACTTCAGCAAAATTGCATTTGATAGTTGTCTGGGTTTAACTTTCTGTTATGAGAGCTGCCCATGGTTGAGCAAGTGACTTTAAAAAGCCACATTCTTCATTTTTACTCTCAAATAAAGAGTGGATTTGTATCAGACACATTTAGGTAACAATACTTCAGAAGATTATAATTTTAGGTGAATATTGTAATCTATTCCTTGTTGTAAGTATTGCGGATAAACTAATTACATTTGCTGCAATTTTGTTGGAGCAAGGAGCTGAGCTGAAGATGTTTATAATCTGGAAAAAATGTTTTAATTTTGAGTCAAATTTACATTTTTTGCACATTACAAGGTGTTTGATTTAATTATTTCCAATGTTCATATAACCTTAGCCGAATGTTGTGAAGGGTACTGTCTATTCCAAAATTTCTCTTGAACGACAATTCTTGTCACAAAGCCAATGTTCAAATGAATCATCATCAAATACTGTCAGCATTCCCACCAGTGTAGCACATTTTGTCAATCCGTTGGTGATTTCAATGCCTCTCCAATGGTTATGAGTTGTTAAATATAAACATCCCTCATACTTCATGTAATGAGGTAAAACTTTGATCAAGCTCCTAAAAAAGTCTAAATAAATTCCATTCTTCCATGCGATGGATTTTGGGCACTTTAAGTTTATAGAGTTGGAAAAAACAAAAGAATCGAAGTCAACAACTGACTTCTACAGACTTAATGGTTTCATTCATGCTGAGCTAGGTGCCTGCTTCGATAATTTCAAAGTTCTTTTACAACTCGACCTTACTGTCATGTGTCATCTGCGGTGCTGAGGCTCCCATGCTTTGCTTGCATTGATTGTGGTCTGCAGAGCCGTCTCAACGGCAATGACTTCATCATCAATGCTGACTTGCACTCGAGATCTTTTTTTCCAGGGCTGAGCATATACCTTTTCAGATATAGATAGGCAAAGGAAAATAAAACGAAACAAACTTACCCAGCAATTATGTTATATCTCTAATTCAAACTCTGCATTTAGTATTATCTTTCGGGCCTCATATTCTTTCTCTCTCAGATTACGAAGACATTATGGAGTCTAGACGGACATGTTATCTTCATTTTAAGGCTATGTCTGAGCTTCCCTGTTTCAACAATCGAGCATACATTTTCGTTTACCTTTTGCACACGGATAACTAAAGAAGATATAATGCAGCTCAATTTCTCCCCTGAAATAAATCATCGAGCATCTATCGCTAGAAACTCCATTCGTTAGAGCATTTCAATGTTTTGATCTTTACTAAACAAATGTTATCCACAGCTTTTTTTTCCTATGTCTCCCGTCATCTCTCCTTTCATGGTTCACTTTTTGCCCTTCCAAGTCCAAGAAAGTTGCATTTCGATTTATTTGTTGAACGGGCTCCGTATAAAGGACAGCCTCTGGCGTTCTAGATTTAAAAAAAAATTGCTCCTTGTCGTTGTGGACGGTCTGGGCAAGAAATGCCCACAAGCGATGAAAGCCCCTGATCGGTCTCAGGAAGATGAACTGTTTCCTCAAGAAAACTCAGAGAGATACACTCCTTTGAAAACAGAAAGGGCTCTGGTCAAAGATATATCAAAATGTAAAGACTGGTGATTAATTGCGAGTTAAAGCTTTTAAATTTATCAAAATGTTATAACTGTTTTTCACATAGTTTAATGTATCGGGATGAATTATGTACCATGGTCCAAAATCTTTAATTGTACAGCTCTAAATTAATCAATTTTTGTGTCAACGTTTATTAAAAAAAAAAGATTAAAAACAATATATTATCATTAGATGTCCAAATTATTACCTA
Organism: Elysia crispata; assembly: GCA_033675545.1. Taxonomy (NCBI): domain Eukaryota; kingdom Metazoa; phylum Mollusca; class Gastropoda; family Plakobranchidae; genus Elysia; species Elysia crispata. The sequence goes on from JAWDGP010006946.1 coordinate 206,893, forward strand.
GCAAGTTACGTCAAGTATTATAATTATGTAATTAATGTCCTTTTTTTTCTTTTAGTTGTGAGGAATATTCAAGAACTTCCACCTTGTTAAGATTTGTCATAATATCTACATGGGTAAGAATTAGTAAAATCTATATTCAAGAACTTCCAACTTATGAATATCAAACCGATAAATGAGCTAAAATTTCTACGATAAATATTTATATTCGAAGTTCTTGAATATTCTTGAATGAAGCTCAACATAAAAAAAAATCCATCACGAAATGAGAAGTGTTTGATCTCTGTAATTCCACTCTCATATTTGTATTTCTTCAATATTATCTCATCCAGTATAAAAGGTAAGATTAAGAAACGTCAAAACTAAAAGAAAAAAAACAAACAAACGGATATTTATTTGTACAACTTAACGTAACTTGCTCAGGAATTATGACATCTATTGATAATATATTGTTTTTAATTTTTTTTTTAAATAAATTTTGACACATAATTATATCAATCATAAGTAAATGAAGAACTGAATAGAGGTTGGGAAAAAAGGCATTTAGCATAAATTATAACATTTAACGTTGTAAGTTCATTCATTGATGACATATCTTACAGACCGTTGATTTTCGTTGATGCTAGAGACAGACTTGCCTGAATTGTGTATAACTGAAAGAAAAATACTGCGCTTTATTTTCCAATTTTTAGAATAATCTATTTTTCATCACTGAAAATTAGGTGCCATTGTTTTTGTTGAACTTCATAATAAAGCAGTTTTATATGCGAGTTAATCTGATGTAGAAACACGGTGATAGCTCGCGTTTCTGATTTGTTTTCACCTACAGAAAATAAATCCTACATTTTCATATTGTGATACTGACCATTTCGTATTTCTGAGTTTCCCTAAACTAAAAAACAACCTAGTAAAAGTATTTATTTCATCCCAAGGTATCGGGGTCAGCAAAAATGGCGATTTGTAGCCAAGCCGAGACAAAACGCTCATCAAACATTAAGTTAGATCACATAAAGAACATTTATTTTCATATGATTGTGATATTAAATATTGAGAATAAACGGTTTGCATAGGCATCTCGTGCCAAACTAGAGCTCCTGTCCCTTCAATTCACAAATTAGTCCTTGAAAAAAAAAATCTTCCAGTGTGCGGTAAAGATGGAACATACTTAGATTTTTTTTTTTTTGTAAAAAAAAAAAATTTACGAGTTTCCTGAAAAATAGACTTTAAAGCACATATGAAATTAGAAACATATATTATTTACAAAAAAGTTCTGAAAGATTTGAAACAATAATCTTTAAAAATCATAACAAATAAAAATCATTGCATTGGACAGAATTAATTCTAATCTTTCAATTCAATCATCATGTTTGGTGCGCAGTTGCGGGTTAAAACTGCTACTGCCCAAATAGGCCACAAAAGATCCAACTGGTTATTTTGTAAGAGAGATGCAGCTTGAAGGCCCCTTACTATAAAAACAAGCAGTAAAACGATAGCATTAAGCCCCCATGTTATCATTGAGGAATACTGGCTAGAATCTAATTTATATTTATCTCCTGACGCCCCCACCTCCGGCGATAAGGACGTCCTTACTCTTTCATAAAGTGTAAGGATAATCTTGTTCTTATCCTTTTATTGCATAATTTTATTTTACTATTAGAGTTGATATGTGGATTCTTTTTTTTTTTTTTAATCCTAAATTAACTTTCCCCTCCCCAAATGTCATTTTGCATTTAAAAATAGTTTGTAATAAAAATTATTATTTGATATGCTTCCTGACGACAAAACCATGAATCTGTGAGCTTTTTATTTAAAATTAACACAAACTTTTTTTTTTCCTTTTGAAGTATGTTGTTATATCACTATTCTATGTAAAAAAAAAAAGGTTTGTAAAGAAAAGGCAGAGATAAAGGGAAATAACCCAAATTATTCAATCACTGGTTGAGTCACAAGGTTTTATGTTGGTTTTCTTGGCGAACTATTTAAATGTTTTTCCCCCTTGTTTTTTTTTTTTTTTTTTTTTTGTGTGGCATTAGGACTTGCTGTTACAAAAGTTTCGACTTTACCTAAGGCATTAAAATATTTACACATAATTTATCTCTCCAATGATGGCATAATCAGCACCATAGAGCTTTTTATTTATCAAAACTTGTTCTGAACGCTTTGGTTCATCCAATAATGTTATGTTTATACCAAATCACATAGATCCAAATGTTTAAACACAATCGGGCATATTGAGATTTTAGTTGTTTAGGAATTGATTCGACGATTACTCTTTAAAAATTGTAAAAAAGGGGATAAGGGGGTGCCAACACCTACATTGTTGTTTTTTTCTTTTAAAATTTCTGGCCTCAAAAGTAGTTCTTTTTTTCCTTATGTAAGAACATGCACGAACACCTAGTGAGTAGATCGACATCAGCTGAAAAGGAAACAGTTTTAAAAGAAGACCGCATATGATTGGCAGTTGTTAAACTAGTCATCCATTTTGACCAGTGCCATTTGAGAATTCTTATCTTTCCTTAATACAAAGTTGAAAACATTGAAATTCTTTACAAAAGGGTAGAGGAAAGCATTTTCTAAAGAATTCTGGAACTATATATATATATATATATATATATATATATATATATATATATATATATTTATTTATTTATTTATTTTGTTTTGTTTTGTTCGGATGACGTGACTTTTACAGCTTTTGAACAAATCATTTCATTCTAAAAGATTCATAACTGTAATAACCTCCCTTCCCCCGAAACACAATCGAAATTTTATTTAATCGAGAGGAAGAATCAGTGATAAATAGGCCCCTAATATGCACGACTTGCAAACAATCGTCATTTCCTTTACCTGATGGGTTGAAAAATTGAGAAAGGATGATGAGCGGCCATTAGCACTGGAGAATGATGTAGAAGTTTTATCACTGAATTAAAGGTCAAGGATGAGATTTACATGTAATGGTTGATTTGATCAGTTTCAATATTTGTGTATTCATCTCTCAAGCATTTTTTTTAACGTCCCAAGAAACATCAGTATAAAAGTTATACTAGCAAAAACGCTTTGAGTGAAAAGTTTTCCTGAGTTGCGACGTAGTATATAACTGGGAGAATAATGATCTTTAAAAATCTTACCAAATTAAAGGATTCCCCCTCCCCTCCAACACACTGCACACATAAAAATTATAAACTCGATGGGATAACGAAACCGTTTGCTTGTTAAATTGTCTTGAATTTCCACTCTCTCAGATTCAGATGTAGAAACAGATGAACAGTATTGCAAAAAGTATAGGATCACGCCTATGTATTAAAAAATATTAACGAAAATCTTGCTTTCATCAAGCATAATTTGATTTGATCAGTGGTGATAAAGTCTGGTATAAATTCAAAGATTGTTTAGAACTAGCAGTTAGCAGTGTTTGGGGAATAATATTTTTTTTATTCTCTTCAAGAGTAAAGTAGACGGGTGTGACATCATATGCTTCAAATATTATTTCACAAATACCGAGAACTGTAATAAATAAAGAATTCTGGTCAACAGCATTCTCATTGATTAATTAAAGTCACACAAAAAAGTCATGCATGGTATCACTTCCTCTTTGCAGCACAGACGATAGTTTATCATACCTCAACAGCAGGATCTAGATCTAGCAGCGGCCCAACTATACGGAAAAATTTAACGACTTCGGGTTGCCTTGCTGAAATGGGCGTCATGCCGTCATGAGTTGTGGTACAACACATTAAAAGATCTTTGTATTATCTGTTTCTTCTTTCAAGGTTAGACTGTTGTAATTCTTATATTGCTATGCTGCTAAGATGGTCAGAGGCAAAAAGAAGCGGGACTATGTGACACCGTTCCTTAAACAAGCGCACTAGTTAACAGTAAAATCGCGCATTATGTATGACTTTAATTCTCTGCTATAAAGGCTTCAATTATTATCTAGTTCGCCTTTACTTATCAGAATTCTTTGGTTCTAGAGGAAAAATATTTCTGAATGTAAAAAGATCTAGAATTCACAAGTATGGCAAAAGAGCGTTTTCACTCAGAAAACAACTGTGAATCATTATCACTTTCTAAAGCACTGCAGAGCAGTGTCGTTTCAAAGTCTGGTTTTGTTTATACTAAAATTTGTGCTTGTTGTTTCTTTTCTCTTCTGTTTAGATTGCCCATTATTTAAACACACTTCAAACAAATCTTTTTCAATTCAGGTTGTAGTTCCCTATAATTATTTGACGTAAGATCAGATACAACTGGTAGGGAAAGTTGCCGATCTAACGTTATTACCTGAGCTATAATCCATGGAAATCACGACGACTAATTCCAATACAGAGAAAAAGTAAGAAAACAACATTTTTGCAGGCCAAGTTTCAGGCTCCAATATATCGTTGTCAGTGTGACATGTCCGCCGACAGCTTCGTCTCTTGAACCACCAGTGGCCAGATTTTGCCTCTTGAAATAATATGATCGAAATCACGGATTGACCTTTAGGTGGGCCAACCGCTTGACCAATCAAGAAGTCGAATAACGCTGAGTTAAGAGCGTTCTGAAGATACCAAGGGCGTTTCTTAAAATGACAAAGTTCTCTTTGAGCAAAACACTTTATTTGTTTGTTGTATTTGCACATAAACAAACTTTTTCATGGCATTTAATTACTGTTTATGGACACTTTTATCCTTTCTTATATGCTTTATTAGACCAATGTGTTGTTAAGTTATACGGATACTGCTGTTCCTTTTTTTAAAAACTTGAAAACAACAATTAGTTTTGCTATTATCGTCAGATAATTACTCGTGATATTATCTGATTGGTCTTATTTGAAAGAAGTCTATTTCCTTTTTACTGTTACCTTTATAATCCATTTAAAAAAAACCTATGCTTCATCCAACAATGAGAACCATTGCAAAGATGCCCCGATATACTATTTAGTTGTAATATTATAGTTCCTTTTTCCATTTCTCTGTCTGATGTAACCTCTTTTTTTGCCCTGAATTTGAGCTGCTTAGAGCATTGGTATTAGCATCAGTGTTTTTTATACAAATATTTTAGTCTCTTCCGTGCAATGAGTGCATACGCTACCGCTTTTTGTGTGATGGTGCGAAAGCATTGTCTTATGCTCAAGCGTATGTCAAAATAATTTTAAGACATCCAGAGAGAGGGGAAAGTTTTTTTTTTTTTAATTTATTTTTTTAGTTCCGCTCCCTATACAGTCCTCCACCATCAACACTGTTAAGGGTCCCCCACACCAGTTGATTCACTGGAGACTTCTATAGTATTATTGCTCTTCCGAAAAATCTTATAACTTCACTGAATGAATCTATCTCTGCTTCTCTCTTTCTCTCTCTCTCTCTCTCTCTCTCTCTCTCTCTCTCTCTCTCTCTCTCTCTCTCTCTCTCTCTCTCTCTCTCTCTTTATAATTCTCTGTCTCTTTCTCATCGGATCCCTTCTCAGAACATTTCGTCTATGGTTAATAGTTTTGCCAATAGAAAATATCAAGGGAGCCCCTGCCTGAGCTACATGTACTATGTTTACAAGGATACATATGAAAATAGAACGGCTTTGTCACAGAGTAGTTTCCAAAGCAAATTACTCAAAGCATATAATAGTTTATACGTTCTTTTTATTTTTTTTTCTCCACGATTTTAAGCAAAATTAAATTGAAGACAGCTCCTTCAAGAAGTATACAAAGGAAGTTTCTGGAGCCTTTTTTTTTCTTTATCATACTGTATGGAGAAAAGTTATTTTAGAAAATAAATTCCCTTATACTTTTGCAGACATCAAAACTGTCGTGTAGGACGGGGATCATCTTGAGGTTTATCCAATTCATATGATCACCTCATGCACATTTTAACCTCATTTTCTCAAGTCTGCCCAAAATGTCTTTTTGGCTGACAAGGATTGCTTTTGTATTTAATATATTTCTACATTTCTCTACATACAAACTTGCGACGGTGCAACATAGTTTTCCATGCAACTTCTGATTCTGAAATGTAGCACGGTGTTGAAGTTGCGTCAGAATGTAGATCTAAGGATTTATATTTTTACAATCAATTTTAGGCATCCAAAAGAGGTTTGAAAGGACGAAAGTGTGTCATTTTTCTACAACGGTTGAAAGGATTGATCATGCTTCTTAATGTTTTAAGTTCAAACTCGTAAACTCATGAAGCTTTTTCCTTCTTGATGCAAGAATTGATACATTGTTTCAGATTTCTATCTCACAAGACAAATTTATAGCTTTTAAACGGAAGGGCAAGTCCAGTTTCCACATGTTTCATTACTTCAATACTAAGAGCCTCGCTGATCAGCTGGTTAAGTGGAGATTCTAGGGCTTTAGCTTTCTCGAGAGACACAGTAGCTCGGAAAACTGCCCCTGGCTGACAGAAATCTCTATGTCTTGACCTTCAACGGCTGTAAACCCGGACGTTAAAATCTGGCTGACACAAACCTTGACACATTCAGGTCTCCAATTATTACTTTAAGGTCACGAAGGTGGCATTAGGAATATTAACTAAATTGTGAGTACCTTTTACAAAACAAAACTGAACTGCTTAATGAATCGATTTTTATTCTTTTAAGATTTGAGATTAATTCTCACGTTCAATTTCACAAAATTTGTTTATAGGGGATAGAGCTAATTGTTTTCAGACATTTTAGAACCGCTGATGAGTTCACCTCTCTCGAGCACGAATGTTCTAAACGTATAAAAACAGCATATTAGCAACTGTGTAAATCTACTTTCTAATTGAAAATCTGACCATAGAGTAAAAAAGGGTTATCTTCTTATCTATACACAAACATGCTCAAAATGTTCTTTGAAAATAGATCAATATAACGTTAAAGGAAAAATTCTGACTACAACAGGATCTTTGGTAAGATTTCATTACGGAAATTTAAGGAAATTCAATCCCAATTTGTCTTAGATTGTAATGAATCAGTTACACTTGCGGGAAAAGTACTAGAAATGATTTAAATCCTTATGATCTTGCTTTATGTGTATTTTATATTTTCTTTATGATAGGGATTTTAATAAAAGCCAAAGCGTTGCGCCACATTTCAAGAAACTGGTGATCCGTTAACTGATAAACTGAATTGTGTTAAATTTTGTGTCGCAATACAAGAAACAGTCAATGCTATATTGATTAGCTGATTTGAGTTAAAATATTGCATTAGGAAACAGAGAAACGGATAATGCGTTTAGCGAACTGAGTTATACAGATATAATGAGAATATAATCCGAGTAAAAAAAAAAGAACTATTTTTAAGGATGTCACGTTTTTTCCTTTTCTTGTGCATGGACAGATTTTTACAGTCATCATTAGCTCATCCTAATAAATTTATCTCCTCTATTTGGGAGCATATTAAGGATTCGTCTTTGCTTTGCTAGATTTTAAGGACATTCCTTCCTCGGACACTTACGTCTTTTTCTATTGTTGACAAAGATTTTTTTTTGGAATGATCTCCTCCCTGTCAAAGCCCCTGCCGTATATGAAGAGCTTAGTCACTCAGTCTTTTCTGGTGTTTTGTTCTGGATTTTTTTTATTTCTATTTCTAAAAAAAAAATTCTCGAGATCAGTTTTCCTACAATGGTTCGAATTACATTAAATTCTAGATTAAACTTTCATCAAAATCGCTTTATTCTCGAAGAAAAAAAATGCATTTTGGTAAGTAACGATTGATTTATTCATTAATCATTCTTGTGATGAGTTCACATTTTCTCGACCTTTTTAGTAAGTTTGTCAAAATAAATAATGTGACCATTTTATTGGAGTTCAGCAAAGAAATATTTTGGCAGAATCTAAGACTATCTTGATTATCTTCCGACGTTTTGTGGCCTTAAACCTGTTTTTATTTTTACTTTATTTTTTTTTTTTTGATCGTCGCAGTCGTAAAAATGTTTTGTTTAAAAGCCCGACTTGCGTTTGATGTCTACACACGAACTGTGTGTTGATACAGATTGCCTATTATCTATGAATGAAACTAATGCCTCTTTTTGCCTCGCGTGATATGGTACAATATAAATGTGCCGTTCCTCGATTTGGGGGAAAGGTCAGTAACTAAATTGACAAAGATTTACTTTATCGTCTCCATTAATTTTTAGTTGCCTTCATTTTGATCATTAAAAGTTCTATTGGTCTTGCGCTAAGTTCACGTTAACATCTGTAATTGCTTTGTAACACGTAAACTAACCAACTCATTATGTTGATACATGTTAAGTAAAAAAATGAAAAAAAAAATGATGAGAGTATTAGCGGCAGACCTGGCAATCATATCAATTCTTAAGTCAAATTAAAGACTGTATACGAGCTTTAAATGTTAGCAAGCAAGTGACAAGGAAAAAGTCATAAAATGGATATTAATTCAACGCTTATATGAACTAATATTTCACAAATTTTCTTACGTCAAATTCCAAAACCACCTCTGATTATTATTCCGCATTAATGAAAGAAAAACTTAAGAAAAGGCAAAGAAAGTCAAAAATAAAATATAAATGTTCGTGCAACAGCCACATTATATTTCGTAGACAAAAAGTCGACATAAAATTTAATACTCAAGATTTAGATGCGATGTTTAAACTTTGTTTTTGTAACGAAGAGCGAAAAACAACTGCGACTGTTACGAAATAAGAACACAAATAGTAACATGAAACAATGCCAATTAAAAAAAAAACTTGTAAAACAATAATTATCGCCTTGTAATTACCACTTATATTTGTCTCACAATGTCACATGATATAGAGAGTGTTGTGAAAGCTGATTCTCTCTTTATCTTTCCTAGCTTTGTGGATCACAAGTTTCACTGACTCTAAATAAAAGTCTGACGAAGCTATATCACGGATGTTAAACTCGCCCGCTAGTTTGTTGCTATTATAAAATAGACAATAAGTGTTACAAAGCATACTTTATCGTTCATGCCAGTATAATTTTAATACATTCGATCCATCTGGTTATAAAATATTTTTATTTGTTTGAACGATATATTCAAAGTTGGGATCACAAAGGAAAAAAAATTTCTGCAATCATTAAATTTGTTCAAAAATTAGTTTCCCCAAAATTTAGAAAAGGTCGTTGGGTTTGGAGGTTAAAACAATTCATTTTATATCTGATTCTATTTTACAAATTGGCAAACCATGTGACGGTTGCTTCGGGCGCATTCTCATCATATCGAAATGTATCTTCTCCAAAGTTCCAAGCAGTCATGCGCACTGTACCTTCAGAAGAAATGGTGAGATACCAATGAAAGAGATTCTTCTGCAGTTCGTACTCGTCAGGGATTCTCGACTTTTGGTCGCTCATGTGATCCATGGCCTGCGCGCATATTGTGTCTGTGGCGACATCAGCTCTGATGTTGTTAGCCTGTTTACACAATGAAAGGTGAAATGATAAAATTACAAGCACTCTTGAAAGCTATTTCAGCAAGTCACTTGTTGGCTCATCTTCTCGTGTGATATTTTTTTATACCTAATACCAATTTTTATCTTAAAGCTATCTTGATAAGTTAGTTTCCTACTTTCATCTTTTAAACCAAACATTAGACTCACCTGTGTGAAGAAAGATCCCGCAAGTGGATCCAGTAATACATTAAGTCTAATTGAAGCTCCGCCCATAACAGCGTCTTTGAGGTCAAACACTGACCCTCGCAGAACCGTGTCCACCTGAGTGTCCCCTTGACCATCTCCGCGACGGGGCACCTGGCCAGGGGGATCCATGGTTTCGAGGACAACAGTCCACGGCCTTGTGTCCACCATCCACTCTATCACCCGTCGTGTTGGTGGATTCACCTGACAATAATGTCAGACAAAAAGTAGGTGGGTCGCATACAAATTACAAAATAGAATATTTAATGCGAGGCAAAGAGAACTTTTAAATAATTTCATTATTAAGAGAGATAAATAGGTTTTGATATTTGATATCTTATCTAGTAGCAAATAGAAAATGCTTAGTTTTTTGTTGTTTTTTTTTTTTTACAGAAAAAGCCTTTAACACCATTTTCAATCAGGAAGCAGAGCACAATGTGAAAATTGAGAGCTTGATAGTGTTGCAAATCAAATATAAAATTGTTTAAACCACGAACTTCAATGAATGAAACACAAGAACAATTCTTGCAACAGGCGAGTCCATCAATCTCTTCTTTAAAACTATTTGAAAAGCTTTTTGACAGTTATAAGAAAATAGTGGCTACACCATCGCGCAACACCGCCCGGAGATATGCAAGGATTTTCGTTTCCGAGCTCAAAATGATGGATTTGGAACTTTCATGGACAAACTTTGATATTACCAACAAGATAGAATTGTATAAATTGAAAAAAAAATAACTGCGAATGGACTTTATCTTTCACCCCTTAAATCTATTATGAGTTGAAATAAGTGCATCTTGAGATTCTTTAATGCTGCCTCTAGTTCAAAGATTACAATTCTTTTCATTAGAGGATTCCACCAACAATAAATACTTTAATTAATTTGATCTCTAGTTGTTGTTATTTTTTTTAATCAATTTTACAATTTCCACTATATAAAAGTATATAAGTCGTCAAAAAAAAGTTAAGGCCAGTTGTAACCGTGCTGCTAAACCACTAGACTTACTGGCAGGAGAATAATTATAGCTTACAAATATAGGGTTCGGGTGTGAGAAGAGAGATTTAGTGTGCTAAACCACTAGACTTACTGGCAGGAGAATAATTATAACTTACAAATATAGGGTTCGGGTGTGAGAAGAGAAATTTAGTGTGCTAAACCACTAGACTTACTGGCAGGAGAATATAGCTTACAATATAGGGTTCAGGTGTGAGAAGAGAGATTTAGTGTGCTAAACCACTAGACTTACTGGCAGGAGAATATAGCTTACAATATAGGGTTCGGGTGTGAGAAGAGAGATTTAGTGTGCTAAACCACTAGACTTACTGGCAGGAGAATATAGCTTACAAATATAGGGTTCGGGTGTGAGAAGAGAGATAAGGAAACATGTCTTTGCAAATTTCATCTCGCAGACTTTAGTAGCAATTTTATTTTCTCACCACAAGAGTAACAGGATACAAGCTATCATAATTCCACTTGGTAAAAACGTCATAAATGAAGTTAAGTTAATTTGTTAGGGATTAACGCAACCGAGCATTTTTGTACCTTTCTCGATGGGCTGCCGACAAGATATTCATAGGACACAACAGTTCCAGTTGTATGAGCAATGCTGAACTTGACTCGGGTGTCTGCCTCTATATAATACCTGAGAGGAAAGAGAAAATACTCTTGGCAACAAACAAAATAGCCTCCAAATTAGCGACCTAATATATCAAAGAAGAAATCTTACTCTTTGCAAAATAACAAAAGGGGTACATTGAATAAATCTATTTCTTTTCGATTAAACGACCATAAATAGGCCTTTGAGGACTCGTGACCATTATTAAAGTTAGGAAGTGGTCAACTCGAGATGATTTTTCATCTACCTTGTCAGATGATTGATCGGATGTGGCATTACCTATACTGGACTCTCGACAGACTCAGGCAACACAATTAAATGAACTAACCATTGAGTTTGGCAGAGAGAGATCACGTGGCTCTACTCACCCTGCAGCCTATGTATGCAAACTCCCGTAAGCATAGTCATTGTGATTCTTGTGACATTGATATTCGGTGAGAATTACCAGATGCAGCATTTTGGAATCAAATCATGTGACCTTAATTACCTGAGCGTCAAGACCTCCATCATCAACGACCTAATTTCATGCGACTGAAAAAACGCTTCATTTTCATGACGAGAATGTGAAACATTTTACAGCCGCAGATCAATAAATTGGTCAGGTCGCTTGTCTTTAGTGACTAACTCACCTGTCATTACCGTAACCTCCAACCCGTGTGACCTCTTGCAAGAGCTGCGCAGCAACAACGTCACCTTTGACCCTAAGATTGCTGACCTCAGCAGCCTGGTCATCAAACCGCACCCGTACTCGGTGTCCCCGTTTCACAGCATCTATCAGGTCGTCTATGGCGCCGTAGATTGGGAATCCGTTGCCGTCGTTGGTGAAGACTAGACGCCAGCACTCGTCCGCATACCTGCAGCCATTGCAATGTGCGCATCATTAGGGTATGACAACGACAATATTGCTTAAACTAAAGTTCCCAAGACGCAGAAAGTTATGGATTCGGGCAAAGTATTCACGTGGCAAACAAGTTTTTTTTTAATGTGATATTAATTTTTTTTTTCTTTTCGCTTTGAATAATGTCATCACAGACAATAATTATTAATGTAAAAATCAACTGTATTCAGTTCAACACTATAATATACAACTTTGCCTTTACAAGTATTTGTGGGCTGGGGAGGTCAGTTTGTCGAGTAATCATAACTTAAGTTGTCTTGAAAAATAGAAAACGATTATGCGGTGATTTTCAAAAAAGAAATGACGCAATATCGAACATCTCATATTTGCTTCGTTCACTTCATTTTCAGAAAGTTTGACCTATTAATCGTTCTTTTACAGTTTTATTAATGTCTATTATTATTGTCACTAAAACCAATTACTCCATTTGCGCACACCCTATGTTCTGTTTAAAAAAAGCAGGGCTTATAATAATGCACTTTTGAGCGGTTAATCCAAATTTATAGTCGAGTCATGTCTGAGATTTTCTTCCGCATCCAGAGAAGCAAACGATCATCTGCATCCATGAAGATGTTTAATCAAGAGCATCTAACTCTGATGTTTATCCCCCAACACTCACCAGTCTAGTGTGGCTGTATCAGCATTGTGATTGTAAGCCGTGTGACCCCTTGCCGACCACCGAGCATTGTCTCTGTGGCCGAGGTTAGACCAGTATGAGAACCACTGGTAAGGGATCTTGTGGAACGTGATGTACTTCTCAAGCTTTTCATATCTGAGCCAAGAAAGACAGAGAGAAAATTCATACTTCCTTACACTGATACTGTAGTAAACTCTTTTGAGTTTATCAGAACTCCTCGGAAAATATAAGAGACATATATAGACCTATCACTGACCTTTGACCCATGTGAAGAACGTTCTGACCGTTGACCTCTCCTGTCTCAGGATCCAGAATGACGTTATGGAATGGAAATACATACGGCCTGTCCCTCATTGCCCCAAAGAGACTCATTCTCTTGGCTGCCTCGTGCAGCTGCAGAATCTGCATGGGTTTCATGGGAGTCCCGTCTAAAAAGTTGGAGAAAACTGGATCGGATTTGTGAGAAATGTCCTGAAAAATCAAATTGTGAGATTGATTCAAGAGAAGCTAGTTGTAATTATTTTCTCCTGCGTGACAATTTTTCCTCAGTTTCGCGCCTTATAATTTTGTCACAAATCTTTATGCTGGCTAACCTAACTATAAGTAGACAACAGAAAAAACGATATAATAAATCTCTCAATTTGAAGAATTTGGTGACTCATTTATGGAGTAAAACTTCTTTTTTTTAAACTGAATGTTCCAATATCTTCTTATTAATCAAAATTATGTAAAAACTAAGTATTTTTATTTTGTTTCATGTTACTTTCCATCACATAATTGTTTTTTTCGCAGCAAAGAAGATATTTTATAGAATTTTTTAATAATTAAAAATAGGATGGAGGAAATCATGGAAAAGTTCAGATACGAAAATGTAAAAGAAAAAATAAAAGGGAAAATTCGTGTAGACTTTTTTATAAGGTTAAATATTTGTTGTTACTTCTTTCTATATAATATTGTCTCGTATGTATTGCCCAGTAGAATCCACTGTAGAAGATGATATTTAGAAATCTGTGAACGAATTGTTAGAAACATAGATTCTAGTTTCACTCTCTCTTAATCATTATATCATTTTCCAATAAAAACATTTCTTTAATGACATTCTCATCAATGTGATGCGTGGGTACTAGATAGTTTAGGTACAAAATCACTACACAAAACCGCAAAACGGTAATGCGCATCTGATGACGCCACTTACCAGACAGTTATATTCATTTTGCGCGCTGTTTGGCAAAGACAATAAATAACAGCATTCCTGCATCCTTGATCTTTGCCCATCCCCTTACTGTTGCTACTGTAACGTAGTTACAGTAATTTTATGTTGTTTCTATCTTAAGTTGTTACTGATAAGATTTTCCTTTCATCAGGCGAATATACATACATACATACATACATACATACATACGTACATACGTACATACGTACATACGTACGTACATAGACTCATTCTCTCATACGTACATATGTACATACGTACATACGTACATACATAAATACATACATATTTGATTGTTCACTATCTGCACTTAGACTGATTGAGGGAATCGCGTATATCATGATTATTTCATGGATGGAAAGTTAGGTCTAGCTTTCCATATTTGAACCCAAGCTCATCCGATCCAAAAGTAAGAAGTCCTGAATCTAGGCTACCAACGTCTTTGTTGCCATAATATTGTACAATTCTAAGTTTTTGTCTTTCGGAATGAACTCTGAAACACCATTCGCTGTAAACCATTTATTACTTGAAAACCAAGGTATGCGCATAAATCATGTGCGGTCCAGCTATGTTTATCTCTTTACTTTACCTAGCTCTGTCTTTTTATAAGCCTTTTTTGTTGTTGTTTTCTAATAAAGTTACAACGGTTTTGTGAGAATTTTGTCATTGCCGACATCTTTCCAGAGTAACTATTTGAGCTGTTAGTGTAAGTGTAGCTGTTTTATTATTAACGAAAAAAAAATAATGGGGGTTATGATAATAATTTTAATAAAGATAATGATTGATGGTGATGGGGGTTAGATAATACTGATGGTGGTGGTGGTGATGAAGATGAAAATGTTGGGGGCAAGGACCATAATGACAGTGATAGTGGTGAGGATAATAATGATTATGACAATTTCAGGCTATGATGATGAGAGAGAACGAGGGGGGTGTTTAAATAGTTTGTGAAGGTAATAATCACGATAATGGTAGTTTTTGAGACTAGCAAGACTCGAGTGTCAGCCTTGTTATCACGCTATCTTTACTAAAAGATGGAAGAGTATAAATTTTCAAACAAAGACATTCACAAAGTATAGACGGCAAAGATTACATTCACATTCATTAACTGCTTCTTTGTTTCGTTTTTTACGAAAGTCTTCGAAATTTGTTTTTAATCAAATACAATAGTTCTCCATTTTTTTATCATCATTTTTTTGTAAAAGCAAAACAAAGCTTGCCATGGATAACTTCCTTTTATGTTGTTGGTAATTTGTAAGGAGACCTTGGTCGTTAAGAGATTTATAGTCTTGTGTCAGGTATGAACGAGCTAGGCACAGTGTCAACACGGAGTTAAAAATTGACATATTGCTGAGCAAAAAGGAGAGAGAGAGAGAGAGAGAGAGAGAGAGAGAGAGAGAGAGAGAGAGAGAGAGAGAGAGAGAGAGAGAGAGTGAGAGAGTGTGAGAGAGTGTGAGAGAGTGTGAGAGAGTGTGAGAGAGTGTGAGAGAGTGTGAGAGAGTGTGAGAGAGTGTGAGAGTGTGTGAGAGTGTGAGAGTGTGAGAGTGTGAGAGAGAGTGTGAGAGAGAGTGTGAGAGAGAGTGTGAGAGAGAGTGTGAGAGAGAGTGTGAGAGAGAGCGTGAGAGAGAGCGTGAGAGAGAGTGAGTGTGTGAGTGTGAGTGAGTGTGAGTGAGTGTGAGTGAGTGAGTGAGTGTGAGTGAGTGAGTGAGTGAGTGAGTGAGTGTGAGTGAGTGAGTGTGAGTGAGTGAGTGAGAGTGTGAGTGAGTGAGTGAGAGTGTGAGTGAGTGAGTGAGAGTGTGTGTGAGTGAGTGAGTGTGAGTGAGTGTGAGTGAGTGAGTGAGTGTGTGTGAGAGTGAGTGAGTGTGAGTGAGAGTGAGTGAGTGAGTGTGAGTGAGAGTGAGTGAGTGAGTGAGTGTGAGTGAGAGTGAGTGAGTGAGTGAGTGTGAGTGAGTGTGAGTGAGTGTGAGTGAGTGAGTGAGTGTGAGTGATTGAGAGTGAGTGAGTGAGTGTGAGTGATTGAGAGTGATTGAGTGAGTGTGAGTGTGTGAGAGTGTGAGTGAGTGTGAGTGAGTGTGAGTGAGTGTGAGTGTGTGAGAGTGATTGAGAGTGATTGAGAGTGAGTGAGAGTGAGTGAGAGTGATTGAGAGTGATTGAGAGTGATTGAGAGTGATTGAGAGTGATTGAGAGTGATTGAAAGTGAGTGATTGAGAGTGATTGAGAGTGATTGAAAGTGAGTGATTGAGAGTGATTGAGTGATTGAAAGTGAGTGATTGAGAGTGATTGAGTGATTGAAAGTGAGTGATTGAGAGTGATTGAGTGATTGAAAGTGAGTGATTGAGAGTGATTGAGTGATTGAAAGTGAGTGATTGAGGAGTGATTGAGTGATTGAAAGTGAGTGATTGAGAGTGATTGAGTGATTGAAAGTGAGTGATTGAGAGTGATTGAGTGATTGAAAGTGAGTGATTGAGAGTGATTGAGTGATTGAAAGTGAGTGATTGAGAGTGATTGAGTGATTGAAAGTGAGTGATTGAGAGTGATTGAGTGATTGAAAGTGAGTGATTGAGAGTGATTGAGTGATTGAAAGTGAGTGATTGAGAGTGATTGAGTGATTGAAAGTGAGTGATTGAGAGTGATTGAGTGATTGAAAGTGAGTGATTGAGAGTGATTGAGTGATTGAAAGTGAGTGATTGAGAGTGATTGAGTGATTGAAAGTGAGTGATTGAGAGTGATTGAGTGATTGAAAGTGAGTGATTGAGAGTGATTGAGTGATTGAAAGTGAGTGATTGAGAGTGATTGAGTGATTGAAAGTGAGTGATTGAGAGTGATTGAGTGATTGAAAGTGAGTGATTGAGAGTGATTGAGTGATTGAAAGTGTCATAAAGAGAGATAGTGAGACAGACAAACCCTCAGATATAGACGGAGATTGATTGAGAGAGACACATTGGCATAAGGATAAAAAGAGTTTGGCCCAGACAGACAGAGAGATGAAGACAGATCTCGCGAATTAAGTGGACAAAAAATATTCAATCACACCAGCATCATCTCCATCGTCATGATTTAATTTACCAGTATTATAAATAACCAACAAACACTTTTTTTTAAGATCGTAAAATATCCACTTCTGGAAAAAGGCAGAAGAATTAACAAACTGTGGGGCCAAAGTGTAAAAACTTTGAAATAAGGTCTGTAGCAAAATAAAAATAATGGGTTTAAAAAGTCCCAAAAGGAATAACATATCCGACCATTTAATGCGGGAACCCACCTTAACATACCAGTCCATTGGTACACGGAATGTGCTCACGTTGGAGACATCTTGTTCAGTAACGTGACCTGACGTGCAGACCATGAAGTGAAGCCACGGCTCCGCTGAGTCGACATGCGTGCCGTTGTTAGCCAGAGCTCTCAGAGATTGGAAACAGATCTGATTTAGTGAGAAAGGTTAGTTCAAGAAAGATCCAATCAGTTCGTCATTCATTCGCAACTCTCTTGTCAAAGCTAAATCTTTAAGTAATTAATGTTTTTAGTGACATTTTTTGAAAGGTAATTTGAAAGAAATACGTGACTTATTGCGTAAAATTATAGTTTGCCCGTTCTGTTGGGCATTCAACCGTTCTACGGACTCTTGGAGCCACACCTTGAACTGCTCCTACCAAAGATTCTTTTTTTTTTTTCAAATAAATTCCATCTGAACTTCCCGGCAGTCTCCTTTGCAGTCTAAAGCAACCAGACGCCCGCCTTGTTGGATGGCAGAGAAAATCTTAAAATTTTGACTCACATGAGAAAAAAATTCATATCCCGGTATATTAATGTGATATCGACCGATATGCCCTGAAGGCCCATACTGGGACTTATGGTCTCCTGATTCTCTACCATGGCATAAGAAACAATCGTGCACATTAGTGTCAGTTCAAAATACTCTAATCTTATGTCTAGATTTTCTTTTATTTCAAGTCTTTTTGAACATTTTTTTACTAAAAGTTAAGAAACGTTGCATTTTGAACGTCCATAATAGAAAAATTTGCTTTGTCTATTGAGTCTTGACTCAACTAAGAAGCACATTGACAGCTTCGGTACTCTCACAAAGAGTAATCTCCTTCTGACGTCGCGTAATAAGAACCACAACACTGTGGCATTAGTTAATGGCTTGTAATAATGAAGCCAGCTCCAGGTCGGGGCTTTTTCAACGCACCCTGACGAAGGCTAGATGAAGCAGCATTTTTTTTCATTGTTTGAATACTCCCAAGCAGTATCTATCGAAAAAACTAGACTATCTTTTTATATCCCATAGCTTTTGATGAATCTTGTGTGTTCTAATGATGCAAGAGTGAGAAGAGGGTATTGCTTTCATTGGAGGAAACGTTCCGCTATGTATCAGTACTTAAGAATGCCTGCCACCCCCCGCCCCCGATTTGTCTGTTTACATTGCACTTAGATTTTTTTGGAAATGTGAAAGATCTCACTGCTGTGCGATTCATGACTTTACTATCTTCAGTTCATTATTGTTATGGGCCAGCCACTATTACATTTCTATAAAACTTTGTTACATTGTGAATACTCTGATTTTATCCTTGATATTTCGACAGAACTTACCTGATCTTTGTACTTGCTGATGCTGTCCGCCGGTAGGTGGAGCATGTGGTCTGGCATGTAAAGGCGAGCTCTGATGTAATTTCCGGTCAGCGCCAACTGAATTAACTCTTTTTTACTTCCGAACGTTGCGTTTCCATACTCGTCATGTGTGTAGATAAGTTCCCATTTTCTCTCACACACACCTATTGAGAGAAGTTGTTCACTCTATTACCAGCGTGCTGATAGCTCTGTATGTGTGTGTGTGTGTGTGTGTGTAGGGAGGTACGTGAGGGTGGGGTGAGAGGGAGGGAGGTGGTTGGGAATTTTTTTTTCTTTTTTTATTTAAGTCTAATTGGTGGATGATCCGTAAATTTTGTGCTCTTGTCTTGTAGTACCTTTTTCCTGCGTAAATTACTGCGTCTCTGTCTCTTAAAATGAACATTGCTTCTTCTTGCTCTCACCTCCCGTCTATTGTATCTGCCTGCCTGTCTGTTTTTGTTTTTTTTTTTCTATTATTTTGCTGTTTCTAACTGTCTTTTCTCTTCTTATGTCTATGTCTGCCTGTTTGTCTTTCTGAATGTTTGTCCGTTTTTGTTTTGCTTTTTTGTCACTTTTCCTTCATTCACTTTCTGATGGCATTGCTCTCTTTCATTCTAAATTTCTATTTGTTTCAAAAACACCAAACAGATAAGTATCTGAAATTCACTCACTTGTCAACATGTTTACAGGAGACCTGGCTGTCACTAGGTTTGACCAAGCAAAAACAGCGATCAAAGGTAGCCATAGCACTGAGTTTCTGTTTTGCGTTATTGGTTTCATCTGCAGAAAGATTATTGAAAGGGTTAGGAATACTCGAACAAAAAAGATAGGAAATACAATTTAGAGGTAGCTTAAGTTTCTTTCTGTATTTTAACAAAAGAGTTTATCTTTAATTGACAATGGTTGATTTTCGTAACAATATTTTAGCTGACTTCGAATTGAAACTATAGCCTATTTTATAATGTCGGTGTGCGTGTGTGTGTGTGGGGGGGGGAGGGGAGAGAGGTTTAAAAACAAGTCCTTTTGTTACTTAATGAAAATGAATTACCAGTTTCGGTGCTCTTGTGCAGACCATCATATTTTTTTTAATCATCTGCGATTCTTTTCAAAGATAGCTCTTGATATATTGAAACCTCGTAGACTTGTTACTAATTTGCATGGTTACAATACGTCTAATTCTAAATTCTTTTATTACATCCTTCACTTTCCTTTCGTCCCTTAGCACCTTCAGAGGACGCGGTGATTTTTTGAAGGCTCTTTTGTTTCTCAGTTCCAAGTGTTATGTTATATCAAAGTTGTAAATAAGTATGTGCTTATGCACCAAGTGTTATGTTATATCAAAGTTGTAAATAAGTATGTGCTTATGCACCAAGTGTTATGTTATATCAAAGTTGTAAGTATGTGCTTATGCACCAAGTGTTATGTTATATCAAAGTTGTAAGTAAGTATGTGCTTATGCATCGTATACTACAGTTAACAAAATCATTGGGTAAATCGCGCATTTCAATGACGATGAAATTTTTTACCGTTATCCTTTTAACCTAAATATGAACGTTAGTGGCTTTTAATTTTACAGTTTTTACCACCTTCACTCCATTTCTCACACCCCTCTTACTCCACATCCACCCTTCCAATGAAATACCCTAGTGATGTCGATCAGGATGAAAGTTTGAAATGTTATTGTCTCTTCTTATTTACATCCCATTGTGTTATATTTGATAAGCTGGGTTATCGCTGGACTTGTTTTGCTAATTTGAGTTCTTGCTTGAGGTTTGTTTTGTTGTTTTCTGGGGGTTTTATTGTGAGTTTAGGTGGTTGACTTTGTTTTCATTTCGGTTTCTTTTGGAAAAACAAAAACAAACCCGGCAATTTCACGAGTCAGTGAAATTTTTGTTGACAAACGTCCAAGAAAATTTAGAAAACATCGTTACCATGAAAAAATATTATTCATGAGGAACATTTTTTGCATAAGAGAAATTAAATCCACGGTTATCGTATTCATTTTGGGCAAAAACGTTTTCCAAACGAATAAACAAAAAGGAAGGTAGTAGTATAGGGCATAAAGCAAACGGTCATTTCCCTAGATAAATAACATGAATCTGGAGTAGGCTCTGTAGTTTAAGCTAATAGATTGGGGAAACTCTTGTGTATAATGTGTTTTGCAATTATTATCAATGACGTCATAAACTGCGACAGTGCATTAGTAGTTCCGCAATTAAAACTCTTTCCTGTCCATGTTACTATTTACATTTTTATCTTTAAAGAATGATAAATCTGAAATCAGATCCAAGAAACTTCCTTGATGTTCATGCGAGTCATAATACTCTTAAATTCCTGTGAAACAGATGAATCATTTTAAGTAAAATTTTAAAGTAAAAATAATAACAAATACATCATCATCATCATCATCACCATGGTAAAGATGTTAATGATCATCATCATAATGATTATGTTGACAATAATCATGATGACAAAACAAGAAGAACAAGAAGAGAAATTAACTTGATCGAATGTTGACCCAAATTCATTTAAGCCTTGGAAAATCCGAATCTTATCAGATGCAAAGGAATGGAGGAGAGAATCAGAAAGCACTATAGGTAACAGTGGAACAATCTTTTATCACTGCCAATGTTATACGTATTCGAACAGATCTCTTGTATTTAATATATCTCTAACTTGCCATTAAGAAATTTTTAATAAAAGTAATTGAAATATTCCAGGGTTTTTGTGTAAGATGTATATACAACGCAGCGTTCACGAAATAAGTAAAGATAACACAGGGGTGAAACAGTACCATTTGGTAGAAGGCGCAGGTGTGCCTGTGCGATGTCAGTCATTTTTTCTTTTTGGTCTTACAGTAAAAAAGTGCATTGTTTTTGTTTGCATGAATCTGTCCTGAGTTTTACAAACAGAGCACATTATATTAGGGATACTGAAGCAAACTTTTCCCCCATATATTCATCTTTGTTATAATTTTTTCCCAGTCTTAATGTATTTCACGTTTTGCAAAATTTCATTTAAAGCCAAATTATAACTTCTAAAAAGATTTAAACTAACACAGAATAACGATTCTCATTACATGTTACCGTGTACAAAAAGAAGACAGTTTAAAAAAATAAAAATATGAGTAATTTTGATCATCATGAAAAAGTCTAATTTTGCAGACTTGGACTCTTCTCCAGGGTCAAAGTAATTTACTCATTCTCTAGCTTGCAAAATTACAACTCTCTTCGTCCCATCCATTTTTTTTAATTTCCTTAAAAATGAATAAAAATATAATGAAAGATTGCTGCTTTGATAATAAATTTCAGTGCTTTGTGGTAGTTTCTTGAATGATCTATAGATGCCGCTATTTACTCGCGCCATTCAAGTGTAAAATCGAACAGTCAGCAACAGGTTGAACAAGATAATATCATTATCTTCCAGTAACGCACAATTCCTATACATTTTAAAAATCTTTTGATTTGAAGATGCTATACTCTTGTGAGGCAAAAGTTCAACGAATCTTTGTATTCCCTTTGGAGCATTTAGTAGATTATAGTGTAAAATTGATACCAGTATTGTGTGCATTATCTTTATGTTGAAAACTATTAATAGTACTATCAGCAACAAATCAGAAAGTTAGTTAAATTAAATACTGATAGTTAAGTTGTAAAATTTTTTTTTGGAAATTTTGACAAAATACCATACAATTTTAATAAAAAAAACAACGTATTTTTGCATCAATACTTTTACGTCAGATTATATTCAATGACATGTAAATAAGCAACTAAAGACTTGCCACAGAGATACAACCAGAGAAGCTTACCTTTATTTCTCCTACTGTGTTCTTTCTTGTATATCAATCCAAAGATGGCTCTATGCAGTTTAGATCAAAAAGTGGTCCAGCACGCTTTAATCCTTTTTCCTGCAACCTAAGGTTCAAATTTCTGTTTTATATATTTATTATTTTTTTAATGTTCTTTTTTTGCTTCTATGTTTTTTTTAAACTCCTACATATTTCTTACAACTAGGTAACATTCAATTCACGTATGTTTTATTCCTAAGACTGCTTCTGAAAGCACTTCAAGAAAGCCAATCTAACTAATCTTTTTTTGGTGATTGATGGAATGTTAATTTTTTTTTTTATTTCTTTTCCCTCACTTATTTTCCTTTTTCCATACGTTCACCTTTGAGCTGTGCTTGTGCCAAACTCGTCAAGTTTTTTTGTGGCCAGGATACCTTGTTTTCCCCTTTGCATTTCTCATGAGCTGTTTTTCTATGTGGCATTTTTGCATTTTCTCTATTTCTTTTTATAATCGAGCTCTCTTGTCAGGGTTGTTGGTCATCGATCAAAGTTATGGGCATGCCCACAAGTCACGGCTGTGTCCAGGCGGTAGATCTAGGTGTCCCTGCACCTGTCATCCTCCTGGACCTTTTCTCCGGTCTCTCTTCCACTCTACAACCAAGTTGTACATAACGACATACAGAGTCGTTTTTGTTGCCAGTTTCCACCAATCATTTTAAATGGAAAGATGAGCAATACTCACCAAAGTAGAGTTCTTTTTTTTTTTCAATCTATTATATTGTATGTTATCAGAATAACGCGAGCAAACCCCACCATAAAATTATTTTCAAGAATTTTATCGTTCTTAGAGCGGCTCAAAATAGTGTAGGCCTAGGTGTTGCGAAGTATTATCGCCTATTAAATAAACCCAAAACCTGAGCAAAATGGACATAAGTTTATGGTGCTAAAATAACGAGAAACAGTTTTTGATAAGTTACTGTTTTCGTAGTCCATTTACAAGTCTTGTTACAATCAGGACCGATTCGACTATAACAGTTTATGGTTTACTGGTTGAAGTTTTTGCTATAAATTATTCTTTTACACCTACTCTTTGACGTGGGCTACAATAACTTCTGTCATAACTCATAGGCTGGCCTCTCAGGTAAATTACCAAATCTCTATGAGGTTTTACATTTTTTAGTCCCCCAAGTTAAACAGGAAGGAATTACTTCGAAGTTGTTTCTTTTTTTAAGGTCAGAAGATAATAAAAAGCATTGGCTTCATCACCTGTAACATTTTTTTTTTTATTAAAATAAAAAAGTGAAATGTACTTTTTTTTTTACAAGCTGCACCTATTGAATTACATTTAAGTTTGCCCATAATTTTCTGGTCAATTACAGTGGTTGGTGTTACTTTTGACTGTTCGGGTTCTACTTCAGGCTCAAGATGCGATTTGTTTAAAGGTGTTAGGTAGGAAACGGGTGGCTATAAAAACCCATAATAGCCCCAACTCTTCAATACAGGGTAAAGAAACCGCACAAAGATAGCGAAGGACAGTTATTAATTGACCAAAAGAAACCAATGGCGCTGAAAAGTGGATTTTAAAAGACTCGAGAACATTGGTGAAATGTGCGTTCCATTCAGTACATGGAGATTCTGTTTCTCACAGAACGTTACTGTCTGAATGCGATTACTAGCAACAAGGTGAGGAGGCGGATTGCACCTTTCTGTGAACAACATTTGATAATATTTTACTTTTTTGTGTCTCAATCCTTCAACTAATAAGTTCTTATCTTCTCTTTGTACTTCAATACCAACTCTATGTATTATCCGAATAAGAACTATGTATGTAGCGGTAGTGCTTGTAATTATTATGTCCCTTGGCGTTGTGAAACGGACGCAGACTCGAAACAGCAATCATTATTATGGTGATCCTCAAACAACAATCTCTCATAAGTGGATGGTTTTGTAACGTTAATCTTTTCCCCCAAATCCACCAAACTCCGCTTTAGGTTTTCCGTACGGAACAGACAGTGGCAAAGGGGGCAGGTGTTGGGATGGGGCCGAAAATATTTATTTTTCCACCTAAAGGAATAAATCATCCCCTGCCCTTCGCTTGGCTTTTTGAAAAGGTACTTAGCAATTTTTTAGAAACCTTGTAAAAAAAAGTGCTTCAAACCTCATAACCTTCACCTATCTATCTTTCTATCTAACTATATACAGATAAATTTCTGTCAACTTATATCTGTATAATTTCATCTGATTAATATTTTCACTGTCCTTCACGGATCATGCGGATATATATATATATATATATATATATATATATATATATATATATATATATATATATATATATATATTTAAAATATACGTGTGTGCGTGTTTTTTTTTTTGTTTTTTTGTTTTTTTGTCATTTGGTAGAGTAAGTTATGTTGAAAATGCAATGTTGTTTAATCTAACTGTGAACATCATTCGACCTTTAATTTATTTTTTCCTCGTTGCATTTTCGTACAGATTGTCACTAGTTATTTTTTTTTAATTTGGTCGTGGTTTTAGTTATGGTAAAGATGCTAATGACCATGGGTTACTGTGGTGTGGCTGGTATGCATCCCACAAATTTTCTTTCATGATTTATAGTTCTTCAAGTGTCAAAACCGCCTTGTAATCCCCTCTAATGCCTGAACTTCAGCCTGGGATTGTCAACACTGGATAGGGCAAGGGAGAAAAACAGGAAAACAGAGAGAGAGAGAGAGAGAGAGAGAGAGAGAGAGAGAGAGAGAGAGAGAGAGAGAGAGAGAGACAGACAGACAGACAGACAGACAGACAGACAGACAGACAGGCAGGCAGGCAGGCAGGCAGGCAGACAGACAGACAGACAGACAGACAGACAGACAGACAGACAGACAGAGAAGAAATAAGCTGAAGTACGGAAATCATCTCGAAAGACAGATTGAAAGAGAAAAGAAAAAAGAGAAATTTCAAGATAAAAAGACAAGGAAGAGAGAAAGAGAGAGAGAGAGAGGGAGAGAGAGAGAGAGACAGACAGACAGACAGACAGACAGACAGACAGACAGACAGACAGACAGACAGACAGACAGACAGAGAAAGAAAGACAGAGAGAGAGAGAGTCTGTATGTGTGCGTGTGTGTAAAATATCTAGAGAACCGGAGAAGCATTTGCCAAGGCAGATTGAGAGAGAAGAAAAAAAAGAGAGACATTTCAAGATTAAAAAGACAAAGAATATGTACATAAAGAGAGTGTAAGAGATAGAGAAGTAATTTGGTTCAGAACAGAAAAGCATCCAGAAAGACAGATTGAGAGGGAATAGAAAAAAAGATAGGGTTTCTGAGATAAAACACAGAGAATAAGAAACAGATAAGTGAAAGGGAGAAAGAGGAGGAGGAAGAAGAGAAGAAGAAGAAGCAGAAATATTCTCAATAACAAATAATCTTTCAGAAATCAATTCAGAGAGTTGAGGAATTTTGGGATAAAAAGACATGGAAGTGATATACAGAGATAGATAGATAGATAGATAGATAGATAGAGAGAGAGAGAGAGAGAGAGAGAGAGAGAGAAAAGAGAAGAGAAAGAAGAAGAAGAAGAAAAAGAGGAGGAGGAGGAGGAGGAGGAAGAGGAAGAAGAGGAGGAGGAGGAGGAGGAAGGGGAGGAACAAGAGGAGGAGGAAGAGTAGGAAGAGGAAGACGACGAAGAGGAAGAGGAACAGGAGAAAGAAGAGGAGGAAGAGGAACAGGAACAGGAGAAAGAAGAGGAGGAAGAGGAACAGCAACAGGAGAAAGAAGAGGAGGAAGAGGAACAGGAACAGGAACAGGAGAAAGAAGAGGAGGAAGAGGAAGAGGAACAGGAGAAAGAAGAGGAGGAAGAGGAACAGGAACAGGAGAAAGAAGAAGAGGAAGAGGAACAGGAGAAAGAAGAAGAGGAAGAGGAACAGGAGAAAGAAGAAGAGGAAGAGGAACAGGAGAAAGAAGAAGAGGAAGAGGAACAGGAGAAAGAAGAAGAGGAACAGGAACAGGAGAAAGAAGAAGAGGAACAGGAGAAAGAAGAAGAGGAACAGGAGAAAGAAGAAGAGGAACAGGAACAGGAGAAAGAAGAAGAGGAAGAGGAACAGGAGAAAGAAGAAGAGGAACAGGAACAGGAGAAAGAAGAAGAAGAAGAGGAACAGGAGAAAGAAGAAGAGGAACAGGAGAAAGAAGAAGAGGAACAGGAGAAAGAAGAAGAGGAACAGGAACAGGAGAAAGAAGAAGAGGAACAGGAGAAAGAAGAAGAAGAGGAACAGGAACAGGAGAAAGAAGAAGAGGAACAGGAGAAAGAAGAAGAAGAGGAACAGGAGAAAGAAGAAGAGGAACAGGAGAAAGAAGAAGAGGAACAGGAGAAAGAAGAAGAGGAACAGGAGAAAGAAGAAGAGGAACAGGAGAAAGAAGAAAGAAAGAAGAGACAGGAGAAAGAAGAAGAGGAACAGGAGAAAGAAGAAGAGGAACAGGAACAGGAGAAAGAAGAAGAGGAACAGGAGAAAGAAGAAGAGAAACAGGAGAAAGAAGAAGAAGAGGAACAGGAGAAAGAAGAAGAGGAACAGGAGAAAGAAGAAGAAGAGGAACAGGAGAAAGAAGAAGAAGAGGAACAGGAGAAAGAAGAAGAAGAGGAACAGGAGAAAGAAGAAGAGGAAGAGGAGAAAGAAGAAGAAGAGGAACAGGAGAGAGAAAGAGAACAGGAGAAGAGAAGAGGAACAGGAGAAAGAAGAACAAGAGGAAGAGGAACAGAAAGGGAGAAGAGGAACAGAGAGAAAGAGAGAAGAAAGAGAAGAGAGAACAGAAGAGGAACAGGAACAGGAGAAAGAAGAAGAGGAACAGGAACAGGAGAAAGAAGAAGAGGAACAGGAACAGGAGAAAGAAGAAGAGGAACAGGAGAAAGAAGAAGAGGAACAGGAACAGGAGAAAGAAGAGGAGGAAGAGGAAGAGGAACAGGAGAAAGAAGAGGAGGAAGAGGAAGAGGAACAGGAGAAAGAAGAGGAGGAAGAGGAAGAGGAACAGGAGAAAGAAGAGGAGGAAGAGGAAGAGGAACAGGAGAAAGAAGAGGAGGAAGAGGAAGAGGAACAGGAGAAAGAAGAGGAGGAAGAGGAAGACGAGGAAGAGGAAGAGGAACAGGAGAAAGAAGAGGAGGAAGAGGAACAGGAACAGGAGAAAGAAGAGGAGGAAGAGGAAGAGGAACAGGAGAAAGAAGAGAAGGAACAGGAACAGGAACAGGCGAAAGAAGAGGAGGAACAGGATCAAGAGGAAGAGGAAGAAGAAGAGGAGGAGGAGGAGGAAGAAGAGGAGGAGGAGGAGGAGGAAAAAGAGGAGGAGAAGGAAGAAGAGGACGAGGAGGAAGAAGAAGAGGAATACGAAGAGGAAGAAAAAGAGGAAGAAGAAGAGGAAGAGGAGGAAAAAAAGCTACAACAACAACCACCACAAGGACAAAATATGGTCAAGAACGGATTAGCATTCAGAAAGACAAACAATAGAAGACGACAAAAAAAAAATTGTAGATAAAAAACAGTAGATCAGAAAGGGAGAAGGCGGGGTTGAGGAAAGGGGAGGGTGACGATGATCATAATGATGTTGATTGCGTAGTACGTGTTTTCCATCACATTTTTTCTCATTATTCCGTTGTGTCCAAAAAGTAGTCACTATGTTTAGAGATTTAAATACAAAATAAAATGTGGGAAGGCGACGCTTATAGGGATATCAATGACAATTGAAAATGATATCATTAAGCTAATGTGAAGCGCTATTTATAGCAGCAACTTATATTTTAGCTGTATCGTTAAAATGGTCTATCGAGAAATCTATTGTAAAGCATGACATTTTCAGCAGACGGAGGATTAAGTTTGGTGTACAAATTTTCGTTGTTGTTGTTGCAACTGTTTATTTTATAATTTTCAGCGAAGTGACAGCATGTTTCGCAAATTCCACAAGTAAATGAAATATTCTTTTCGCTGCAGGTGTCGCAGTGCATGATGGTACAAGATCGAAAAGGAGGCTGGAGAGGGTAGTTTACAGTAGCCGATCCGCTGGTTAGATCAGCGCCTCATGATAACTTACTGATGCGAATTCCCAAATGTTAATGAGAGGTTTTTTCATATTCAGTTTATGGAAGTTATTGCAAGATTCAGTTTAATTTATGCATATACTAGTCAATGAGATACAGATACAAAGATTGAACTGAAAATCGTCCTAGGTAACGTAAGTTGGCTACCAGTAAAAACTTGGGTTTATCAAAAAAAAAAAAAAAAGAATTGTTTCTCTCGCTAGGTTAGGAGAGGCAGTAAGCTATGAAATATTTAGAGGAAGATTGAAAATTAATGGTTCATCCGTTGACTTTATATCCTTAGTAAATCAGTAATGCCTTTTGTCCCAGATAAACAAAATCAGCAGGTTTACTGTGGTATAGTGTGGGAGGGGCAGACGGTGCAGTTTCTCCCATCAGCACTCGGTTAGTTTGCCTCTAGTTCCAGACTTTCAGGTCTTGGTGTGGATAACAGCTGAAAGCGAACACAAAGAAAAACAACCAGCTTTGATCCATAGTTTTTTTGTTTTATTTTAAATTCTTCCTTCTTCGTCTCAGTTTACTCTTCTATCTCTCACACACACACTCTCGCCATTCTCTCTCTCTCTCTCTCTCTCTCTCTCTCTCTCTCTCTCTCTCTCTCTCTCTCTCTCTCTCTCTCTATCTATCTATCTATCTATCTATCTCCCTTTTTTCAGCATTCATTCCTTCTGGTATCAAAAAGGCTAGCAGGCGTTCTTTTTCAATATTCTGTTTTTCCTCACCATTATTTTCGTTTTCAGCTTTGCTGTTTGGCAAGAACGCATATTATTTGCGCGCAGAGAGACAGTTAGGCCTAAGTTAGGATAGGCCTATAGAAGCGCTTGTACATGTATTTATTTATGCAAGAAATATGAAGCAAAGCATCAGTATACTAATGTGCTACAAGAATATTCAGTGCATAAATTTAATGATGTCTATAAAAATTAGTTTGAGTGATTAAAACATAAGGAAAAAAAACAAAGCCAGTGCTGTATTTTTCGCATATTCATATCAAACGAGAGTCAACCAATCAATCAGGTGCCATGTTCTTTGGCGTAGGCAATCATGACCTTCCACCAATCTCTACCCTTCGTCGCGTTCAGTGCTTCTGTCACTCTTCCTACTTTCAGCCACTTTATTAGTCCATCCGATATCTTTTCACGCTGTTTTACCCTGCTCCGTTTTCCCACGATCACTTCAGTTGTCACAAGATGTTCTAGTTTCTCTCTTCTCATTCCATGGCCAAAAAAGGTTGTTGGGCGTTTACGTATTCTATTTATGAGTGATCTTGTTTTGTCGGCTTCTCGTAATTATACATGTACAGTATATTTTAACTTTTTATTCAGCTGTTTTATCGTTAATAAACGTTTCATATTATACAGCCTGTAAGGCTTAAATGCTGATTTTTTTTCCATTAAAATATATTTTTATAACATACAAAAAATAATTACAGTAAGGACTGAAAATTTTAAATTCAACATAAACCTAGTAAAAAGGTAGTACCATTTCAGCTTGTCAATAATAATGTGACAAGTGACATGAGGCTTTAAAAAAGTTTACATGCATTCTCTCCCTTGCCATTGTCTTTTGCTGAACACCTAGTGTTTTGCATTCTAAGGCTGAAAGGCGCTCTTGAGTAGACTCTTAACCTTCAGTGAAATTAATGTTTAAAGACTTCTGATGTCCTGCGCTTTGTGACCAAAAGAGAGTAAAGTTATTTTTCTTTATCGTAAATTGTGTGTTATGGTGGTTCTTATTGTAATAGTATGTTTGCGTCTTTTAAACAAGGTAAATACATTATCATATACTAAAATAAATTATAATGAATTAAAAAATGAAACCTTAACACAAGTAACCAAGAGGATATGCGCATCGCTGTTTTGTTCTGAAGTCTCGCTACAACTGAATATTCAGTTTTATCTTTTGCTATTAGTCCATCGATCAAATTAATGTTAAACAATATGTATCGAACCGCAATTCATATTAAACATATAATAAATGCTGATAGAAAGATTAAAGAAAACATAATGTATGGAAGAGCACAACAAATTGACACTTTATTTGGAGACTTACCTCAGGAACTCAGCAACCGTGTGATAAATAAGTTATTTGTAAGTATTTTCAGTGGCGCAATTTTTGCACAGACCTACCAGTGCTAATTTGGGAACACTTTGCAAAGCTACGAAAGACGGTCATAAGGGTGCTGAACTTCCTATAATCATAGTCTGTCCAGTTTATTTGGGAATGCAGGTCGAATACTGCATGTAACGAACTTCCTGCAAATGTTTTACCAATGGCATGTAGACTTACTACAATATCCTGTGTCGACCCCCCCCCCCAAAAAAAAAAAAAAAAACAAAAAAAAAACAGTTGTTGGATTTTAAGTGGAAGATTAAGGACAGAAGAAGGGGAGGTTAGATAGACGGCAGAAGAGGCCCTCTCAGGCTCATACACTCAGAGAAGGGAAACAGAGAGAGTGAAAGAGAGATAGACAGACAGAAAAAGAACAAAAAACAAAAAAACAAAAAACGACAGACAAACAGAGAGACAGATATATTTATATAATTGTATATATATATATATAGTTTGAAGATAAGTTGAAATAATTGATGAGTGCTTAACTGTGGGAGCATTTCATAAGATCTTATATATATATATATATATATATATATATATATATATATATATATATATATATATATAGAGAGAGAGAGAGAGAGAGAGAGAGAGAGAGAGAGAGAGAGAGAGAGAGAGAGAGAGAGAGAGAGAGAGAGGGGGGGGGATGTGGGTGCAGAAATCAATCAATTTCTTTTGAATGTACGCGTTTTTCTGGGTTTCCTTTTTTTTAGATTTCGAAGTTATAACTAGGCCTATTTTAGCATTGTAATAATGGTTTTTCAATACAAATACAATATATTAAACTTCTTACAGCAGTAAGGATAGCATATTTATTGTAATCATAGTTATTTTTTGAGCGCGTGTATTTCTTTTGTAAGAGAATTCTTTTGAGCTGGCTTGCCATTCAGCGACTAGGAACCAAAAATCTTTTGAAGGTAACAAGGGGAGAATGTTTTTACCAACACTGCCAATGAATGCCTTTATAAACCGATTGTCTCTCTTTTCAATGTAATTCACCCTAATTCGATAAATCATTACAATCGGTTTGAATTTTGGAAAATAACAAGGTTTGAGGCAGTTTCATCATAAGAAGTAGCAAGGCTAACATTACTGATGTTGAACACCTGTTAAGTTTTATACGCAGAGACTTCAAGAGGTTATGGCAATTCATGACAGCTTGTACCTTTATTTTTTTTTACTAATAATCATAATTTAATAAAAAAAAAAAGTTTGAAAGGTATAATACTTCTTTAAAACCCCTTAACAAATAAAACAAAAAAAAAAAACATGTTCACTAAATACAGACATTGCTCTATTGAAAAAAATCAAGGCAAATATCCTACTTGTTTTTTTTTTTCTTTTTTCTTTCTTTTTTTTTTTTTTAAATCTAAATCTTCTTTACTGCTGCCTCTTTGGTCTTGTATTCTTGGTTGTTTTTTTTTATTTCGTACAAAATTTTCTTCATTTTTTTCTCTCATCATGATCCTTTTTTCATTCGTCTTTTCACTTTGGCCGCCTCCACCTTCTTCATTATGATTCATTCACCTTTCCAATTTACTTTCTTTTTTTTTTTTATTTGCAGCAGTAGTATCAATTGTTGTTTTTGTAGTAGTTGTAGTAACAGCAGCAGCAGCAGCAGCAGCAACAGCAGTAGCAGCAGCAGTAGTAGTAGTAGTAGTAGTAGTAGTAGTAGTAGTAGTAGTAGTAGTAGTAGTTGTTGTAATACTTGTTGCTGTTGTTGTTGTTGTCGTTGTTGTTGTTGTAGTTGTTGAAGGAGCAGCATAAGTAATCGAAGGAGCAGCAGTAATTTAACGTTTATTTTGGAGAGATAAGTTACATTTTGGTATTATTTTGAGCGCCAAAATAAATTATGGTTGATCACTGTTGTTGTCCTCTTTTGCTATGCTCGTCTCCCTTGCTAGTTTCACTGATTCTAACAAGGTCTGACGTCCCTTTACAAAAGAAAGAGGAGTTTTACCCTGCATCAAAGTACGGTTACTTGTTGAAACGATACCCTACCTGCTGACTACGCTATCATTTTGACCCCAAAGATCGGAAGAAAAATATTAGGCATGTTTCGCAGGCAGAGTTACTTACCGTAAGCATGAGTCATAACGTATATAACACGTGGTTTCCCTAAAGACGTGTGCAGATCGGCTTGAGTTGTTTACATCGGAAGCCGCAAGCGAGCGTTAGGCCTCGTCAGTCTGGTCAACGGCCAAAATCAGTGAAATTTGCTGCTGCAGGTAAAACTGTCTCGGATCATGTGATCATTATGTAATGTATCTGTGGAGTATGCAGTGGAAACACACTCTTCACAGCGCGCTTGAACATGGTCCAGGCTAATACTCAGTACCGGTAACATTAAAGCACCATTGGCAGTCATCATGTGACCCTTACATAACAGTTACATTGGGAGGGCTAGCATGTTTGCGAAAAGCGAATGCTGCGTACCGTTAGATGGGAGGACTCAATGCAAATGTTGTAGGTCAGTCTAAAAATATAACGTCGTAGTCTAGCTAAGGGCTCGTTAGTCTTTCCTGCGAAACCTCAGAATTGTTTCCCAGTTTCTCTGTTTTGGTGTAAAACGCCCCCTTTTTACGCTGATGCTAGGACACTAATCTGAGCTCTCTAGTTAGTTAGGCCTGAGCCCAGGTCAGTAGGTGAACTCCTTGCTGAATGCGTCCCTATACTCAAATAAGATACATATTGTTCTGATGGGAAAACATTTGTGGTGATTTGAAAAGACCGATTTTTTTTTTTCTGAGAGCGATGTAAGTCCACATTAAAAAAAAAAAGAAACACATAATTATACATACAAGAGGGAAAGAAATACTCAGAGTTACACAAAGAGACAGTCGAAGAGAGAGAGAGAGAGAGAGAGAGAGAGAGAGAGAGAGAGAGAGAGAGAGAAATGGATCATGGATTTATAAAAATTGAGAGAGAGGTGGGAGGAGGAGAGGGATAAGCTTGTTCTAGCTGCAACTTACTAATTAAATGATGGGACCTTAACCTCTGTGATTTACCTAGGTTTGTAAAATGTAATGCAACGCAAACAAAAATGCCTAAATCTTGAGCTTTCCCGGTTCCCTATCTAATGCGCCGTGTGAATGACAAAAAGCTTAAATTCTTCATGGGATTTCAAGACACATAGACTCTATAGAAATTTGAATCTAGGGTTAGATTTCACATGCATGGCAGACAAGGATAGACCCCCAAGGCTTAGGCCTAAAGAATAAAAATTAGCTCAATATGGGCGGGTGTTATATTGCAAACAGGTTTTTTTTTAAATATTTTTATGAAAAAAAAAAAAAACCTTGATTCAATCTGCTTTTGTTCTTGGTAACATACGTTTGTACAGACTTAAGAGCCAGATCGGTATCCGAGCACAAGTGTTCGAAAAGAAGATTTAAGAAAGAAATTATGTTTAGCAATATTTTACTTACGGTCATTGGGGTAGAAATGATAACCCACATAGATGGTTCATTAAAAAAAAAAAGCTGTTTCTTGACAGCTATGGTTTGATTGACTTATTTGTTTTTAATTGGCAAAGCTTAGATTGTTTTTTTTTCCTTTAATGTCACTTAAACTCTACACGTAATAGTATCAGAGCGGTATTTTTGCCCGTAAAATGGCAGAGGTGGGGCTATACTCCGCGGACCGGGGCACGTAGGCCTTTGTGCTGACCTAATCATTACGATTTGAACATGAAAGCGTACCCGGATGCAGGGTACAACTCCTCTTTCTAAAAAAGGTGCCGGAAATTGTTGTCTTTTTCATTTAGCACACTCTTCTAAATTGCTGGGTATAACTGGTAGGGAGCCTACAGCAGTCAGTGCTGTGCACACCAAAGAGGAACAGTGGCGACGTAAACAATGGCGCTTATAATTGAAACTTACGAAAAATAAAAACATTTATAGAAATCTTTAAAATTTGGAGTGTAAATCTCTCTTTGTATTTTTGCGTTAAAATTTAACAAACCCTGTTTTTACAATGGATGACGTTGCAACACTATTGTCGTTATCTTTTGCTATGCTTGTAGGGTGTTATTTAGCTGGTGTAATTCCACTCACAATTTCTCTCTCGGAGGTGAGGAAATTAAATCTAGATCTAGATTTAAGATTGATGTGTATATAATGTCTGGATAAATGCAATTTGTGGAGTTCATTTTAACTGAAAATTCAGCAGAATTTGTGCCCTTACAAACACACATTTTGAAACGAATAAATTATTGAAAAAACTGATTATGAGTAGGCCCTACATGTAGGCTGGATCTAGATTCTATATGTAAAAATACAATAATTTTTGTAAGGTAGGACTTCCGATTGGGTACGGTGATTTATCTATTAAGATAGGACATATGATGCCATATTTTTTTTTAAATTGGTACTGAAATTTCTTTCTTCTTTATTAACTACTCAAAAACCAAGCCCAATCTTTTTCTATGACCTGATCAAATTAAGATCAGTTTAGTAACCGTACCCATTTTTAAGTCCGTCTTTTTGTAAGCATATAGTGATAAGCGTTTCTCTACTGGAAGACTATGATGAGCCTGTTTTATAAGCATCCCAAACTTCTACAACAAAAGCAATAGAAAAACCACAAATCTTTCATAAATGAGATGGTGATTTATACATCCATTTTTAGGGTTACAATTTAACTTAGGGGTAAAATGAGCTGGTACTATCTATTGTTGATCAGCATCCTTGATTCTTCTTTATGTAGCCAATTATATACTTACATGTCATATATAACAAAGATCTTTTTCAAACAGTGGAGGCTTGTTATTTTGTTTTTTCATAGGAATTATCTGTAAATAATTATCAATTAAGTAAATAATCATAATAGTCTATTCGCAAGTTCGCCAACTTTAGGCAGCTATTTGTTTGCTGAATGTAGAGTATTTTAAAAAATGACCTCCATCTTTTTCTTAACTCTTTTGCAGGAAAAGCTCAGGCTTATAACAGTTCTTGGAGCCGGTTTATTGGTTGGCACAGCTTTGGCAGTTATTATTCCTGAGGGGGTTCATGCTATGTACTCAAATGGTGAAGGTTGGATAATGTTTTTGTCTTTCTTTTAATGACATTTTAGGATTTTTTTGTCCTTTCAGTAATCCTCACTAACAAAAGTATGAGTATTTAAAATTTAATAGAGACTGCACGTTTGCTTTGTATGTGAAAAATAATAAAGAGTAAGTTATTATGCTGTTCTCAGGAGAATTTGTACCTAAATTTTATCAATTTAAATAACTCATCATTTCACTTTTCTATCTCTCTTTAATTATATCCCCCACCATCTCTTTTCTTTCTCTTTTACATGCTCTCTCTCTCTCTCTCTCTCTCTCTCTCTCTCTCTCTCTCTCTCTCTCTCTCTCTCACGTCTCTAATTTTGTATCCGTTCAGTATCGCAAGACAAAGTTTTGGAAGAAAATTCTTTCATTTACCATCTTCAGGCCACAGTCACAATCATAATGATCACCATATTCAAGCAAAAGATCTTAACTTAGCTGTAAACCCTATCGATGCTATGGGTCCAAATCAAGCAGACTCCCCAGCTCTGCCCAATGATGCACCTGGGAAAGAGAACATTGAGAGAAGAGCACTGCCTGATGCACAGAGTGACCTCCACCAAGTCAGCCATGCTGCCCATGACCATGATCATGATATGTCTGAAGAGCATTCCAAGATTGGTGTTAGCCTTGTCACAGGATTTATTTTTATGCTGCTTGTAGATCAAATAGGAGGTAGTGTGCATTCTCATGGAGGATCTTCAGTGTCCTCTACATCATCATCATCATCGTCAGATCTAGAGTCTGGTATGGTAGGTGTGCAGAATCGCAACAAGATGACGGCAACGCTTGGCCTTGTGGTACATGCAGCAGGTGTGTAGTATTTGAAATCCACAACATGCTACTTGTAATCAGGGGATTTTTTTTTTGTAATTGGTCCAATTCATCCTAAATGTTTTCTCTTTTCTGGGATTATTTTTCAAGATTCAATTCATAGCTTTGGGGGTATATATAAACAAATAATTAATTTTGATTCTTATTTAAACATAAAAAGATTGATTACTTCTGATTTTGTTGATGTCTTTGTAAACAATTCTTGATGCAATTCTTTTTTCAGCTGATGGAATTGCCTTAGGGGCAGCTATAAAGCTTTCAGAAACTCACATCACAATGATTGTCTTTATTGCTATAATGTTGCACAAGGTGAGAAATATTAGAAAGCAATCTTTCTGAATTTTTATTTGAAAAATGAGAAAGAAATACAATCCAAATAAACCATATATTGTGACAGTGAATAACTTTTAACGTCTTTTAATTAAGTTAACCCAATGGTAGGCATTTTTTTTTAGTCTCTCTCTCTCTCTCTCTCTCTCTCTCTCTCTCTCTCTCTCTCTCTCTCTCTCTCTCTCTCTCTCTCTCTCTCTCTCTCTCTCTCTCTCTCTCTCTCTCTCTCTCTCTCTCACACTTTTTTTCTTAGTTTTCCTTAACTCATAAAATTCATATCAAACATACATAGATAAAAAATCAATGTTATTGACTTATTCTAAAGATTAATTTAAGGTTTCAAAATTATATTTGTGTCAAATTTTTACAATAAAAGCTTATAAAGATGTC
This sequence comes from Elysia crispata, assembly GCA_033675545.1. Lineage (NCBI taxonomy): Eukaryota > Metazoa > Mollusca > Gastropoda > Plakobranchidae > Elysia > Elysia crispata. The sequence continues at coordinate 244,017 of JAWDGP010006946.1, forward strand.
TTGTTTTAAACCGATGTACGGCCAGTACTGTGCTTTCTTAGGCTCTGCTCAGAAGATTAGTGGCTGTACCAGCAGCCTAGGCAGCTTTTTGCCCATAAGAGATATACTGGATACACAATCAGAATCAACAATAATAGTAAATAATAATTTACATCAATAAGTGTCGCTCAATAACAAGAAGTATTGACATATGTATCTCATTTTTTTTGTTCTTGTATCTAAACCGAATGATTTCACCAATCATTATTCATAGTAAAATTATTGAAAAGCATTATTTTTATTTTTTATGTGTATTGACGTATATGACCTACTTATGAAACTTTTTTAATATCTTCAAAGGCACCTGCAGCATTTGGTCTTGTGTCATTTTTGTTGCATGAAGGATTGGATCGTACAAGGATACGCAAACATCTTGCTGCGTTTTCTGCTGCTGCCCCTTTGCTAGCTATCATAACTTATTTGGGTCTTAGCCAGGTAATGTATTACTGTGTTTTAACTGTAAATTTTTCTTTTTGTGGGCTTATGTTGCCTTGTTTTTTTTATTATTCCTTTTTCTCTATGTTGGCTTTTTACAATTTACTTGAGGTTTTGTTGATTTCAAATCTTTTTTTTCCTTTGCTGAAGTTGATTAAGGAAAAGATGGAAAATTTGCGACTTTTAGATTAATGCTTATATAAAGTTAATGGTAAATCAGTTTTAAATATATCTTTAAAAGACATCTTTGATTGGAATGAAATTTTTTCCTTTTGATTTTTGCTGAAGAGCAGCATCACCAGATGTATAAGATTCAATTTCTATTAGCCTCTAAAAGCTCTATATGTTTTGTGTATATATAGGTTTTGCTAACATAACCACTATTATGTATTAAAGGCACATCAAACTATATCCGATATCTTTTCAACATATGCTTGGAAAGATACATTATCAATTTATAAGAAAATCTTTTTGAAATGGGAAAAAAACGTGTATGTTATCGTCCAACTAGGCTACAAAAGACCTTTTGAGAATAGCTCATGTACTCTTTCATTATTTGGTCAAATGGTACCTTTTTACTTAAAAAACGGAATCAACAAAGAGCATGATTTCTTTTAAATCTTATCTTTCATATATGCTCCCTGGCGTTATGCTCTATGTCATTTGGAGGCCTAGTTTAAGCAGAGCAGCTCAGCTGTTATCAAAGCCTAGCTAGCTAGATTCATGCTTGTGCAGAGAAGGATGCTAAAAATAGAATTCACTTCACTGCAATTAACAGGGTCAATGCAAACCCTCAAATCTGATTAGACCTCTGAAAACAAACTACTTTGGTTCATGTTATCCTGAATATATTTCGTTTCATGTTTACTTTCATTTTCGGGACTGAACCATTGTTATCAAGTTCACGAGAAATTACCTCTTTCTTCTAATAAAGCTTCATTATTCTACTTTAGTCTCATTTATGGTCTAAAATTGTTTGTTCACCTTGTGAATCTGTTATCAAGTGAATTAAAATGTTAATTTTTTACTCTTCTTCTGCTCTTCGCCTTATCCAGCAAAGTAAAGAATCTCTTGCTGACATGCACACAACAGGTATAGCCATGTTATTCAGCGCAGGCACATTTCTCTATGTTGCCACTGTCCACGTCTTGCCAGAGATTTCAACCAGTCATACACATCACAAAACAGCAGATGGCACAGTGGTGGTGAGGGAACAGAAAGGATTTAAAAAGGTTGAACTGTTTGCCTTAGTAATTGGATCTTTGTTGCCAGTCATTTTAGCTCTTGGTCATAAGCACTGAAAGTGGAGTGAGAAAGATGAAAGATCGTACTTGAAAGTTCTGCTGCACATTGTGATTACTGTTTTTTTTTTATCTCATTTTCATTTTTTTCAATCTGATTTATTTTGGGTTTATTTTCATGTGCATCAGAGTTAGACTTTTTTGAACGTTAAATGCAAAGACATTTTTTTTCATTTTAATTTCTTTTTTTGTAAAGTCACAGATATATTTTACCAGATAAAACTGAGTTTCTGATCTGATATTTTGCTTATATTAACAAGTACTGATGCACGCTTTATATTTTCTTTATTTTCTTATAACTAAAATGAGGTTTTAAATCTGTTCAATAAAATTGAAAGCAAGATAGTTTTTATTGTGTGGGAATTATCTTACTAAATTATTCCTTAAGTTTGTATTGTTGATGGATAAAAAATGATTATTACAGAATGCCATCGGCAAATGCTTTTGAAATCTTGAATTATTTCTACAAAGCATTGTATGAATATGATGATGTTAGATTTAAATTCATGTTGATCTTAAATGTTCAAATTTCTTTTCATGTTATACATATTCCTGTATCATTGTATGGTTTACTCTGATAAGGAAAAAGTTTTTTTTTTTTTTTTAATCCTAAGTTCTTGCTTTTTAAGATAAGTTTGAAATTTATGGCAATTTTGGAACAAATGGGAATAACGAACCTTTTTCTTTGAATTTGGGAACTTTTTTTTTTTAATTATTGGGCCAAGTGATTCTACAATCATCTGGAGGGAATTGAGTGTTTTTCTTTTTCTTGTCAATGATGTGCAATTTGATGTTGTACCAAGATGGTACATGATTGAACAACAATAAAAACCTTTACACCTATGTGAAAGTAACTTCTTCCCATATTACTTGATCATAGACCCATAACCCATTGGCTTTATCATTTTTAAGGCTGTGAAAATGAATGTGGCATTTTTCAATTGGCTGCATGTTTTTGATGGATACGACAGAACAATAGATAGACTTGACAATGTGGCTTTACTTGTCTCTTTTTCAAAGATTCAGTCAAGAATTTGTAAATTTTATGATTTTCTTCTTTAGCTTGTTTAGTGGAAGAAATTTTTTAGGAAGCAACTCATCTAAGAAAAAAAATGACTGTTATGGAATTATCTATAAATTCAAATGATAATGATGAAAGATGGAAGTAAGTAGGTAGCCGAAGGCACTATTCAGGCCTGCTAGGGAATTGTAAACTGCTTTCATGTCTGAGGCTGTAATTAGTCTTCAAAGAACAATTTCAGTCAGCTAAAAATGAACTGTCTATATGTAATATGTGTTGAAGAGCTTCATAACTTTATTAGAAACCAAAACACAAAAAAATTTGGATTGACAAGAAACTAAATTTTACTGTGCATATAAGTTTACTACTAATTCAAGTTTCTTGCTGATTCCATTCTTTGAAAAAATAAATTCATGTAACAATTTAAGGGTGGTTTGAAATGGACAATAGCTGGAGAAATTTGATTTCTGAAGACAATAGTCATGAAAATATGCATAAATGATAAGCTTTATCTTGTAGTTTTTTATGTTTTTGAATTCTTTTTAGGGATTGATTGAAATAAATGAGGTTTATTCCTATGAGATGGGAGTGTACGGAATTTCTTATTCTTTATCGAAATATGTCATTTGCCTCATCATTTTAGCTTGAAAATATTGAGTCCATTTGTATCATGTCATTTGAACCCTTTGCTGTTTAAACCGGCCAAACTCGGCCTAAAATGGAACCGAGCCTCCTGTTTAACCCGGCCAAAAGCGGCTGTGCTATACATATCTGGCTACGGGTTAAGCTGGCCAAATCCGGCCTTGACGTTTCCCATTGTTTGAGGGTTCTATTTTGGACGAAAGCGGGGATGAATCCCATCTAAAAATAGAAAATTGCAACATTCTAAATATAGTTGAATAGCTTCGATCCAGAATAACACGGGATTCCCTGACATAGAAAGCTCGGGGAAGCCCTAACACTGTCTTGCAACGTTTGTTCTGACTAGCTCTACACATAGCTTTTCTTGCTCTGACTTTGTGACGTTCTTTTATCTTTGATTGACCATGGAAACTCCAAATAGCGACTGAGCTAGACTTTGGCTCTAATGTTGATACCAGCCCCGATCCTTAATTGAAAGAGTATAACTAAGTTGGAGCGAAAATATCTAGATCTACATCTAGACTCCAGTTCCAGAGAATCTAGAATCTTGCCTAGATATTAAGTGCGGGGGAAAGCACTGCTTGGACAAATTGATATAGGAGAAATAAAACAAAGTAAAACTAGTTAAAAAGTTAATTTTAAATTATAAATGAGAGATCGGTTCGATGTTTATGTTGTTACAGTTGCACACCGATCTTTGCCTCTGTTCACATCCCAATTCTGCTCCTACATAGCTTAGCTTAGTTTTGCTCACTTAGAACAAAAAAAAAACAAATCTTAGATTCTACATCTAGATCTAGATAGATATGAATAGATGGAAGATCAAGAATATTTTGCTTTGCATGCAAAGTGCCTTCACTAGAATGATGATGGAAGCTAGATTTATGTATTTTGCGTATGACATTATTTTCAGTTTTGTGAGCTAGTGTCTTTAAAAAGTTATGCTTTGTTTAAAAAAAAGTAGGTTGATCTTATGTTTATAATGTGTGTGACTGTGATTGTGAATAAGATTTAGATAGATTTTTTTTCGCCTTTAGCTTCTGCTCAGTGCTATCTCTTTTGAAGTTTATTTTGTAGGCATAGGCTGTTTAGTGTGTTAGTGTTTATGAAAGTTACGTTTTGGATTATGAAAACAAAGACTAAGAAAAATAAGTTGGACTGTTCCCTTTATATTTACAATGTCTATGTCTTTTTTTTTCCTCTTGAATTTGTGTCACTCTGAACAGTCTCTTAATTTTTTTTTTTTGGTCATTTTAGTGAATCTGCATCAAGGGATTCAAATGAAAATGAAGAAAAATGATTTTAAAAATTAATACTAAAATACACTGAAAACTCTTCAAAACCAGTTTTATTATTTAACACATTCAATTTTGTGCAAATTATCAAAATTTCATAGCTTTAACATCAATAGTGGCCTAACTGCAGATTATTTTCTAGAACCCCCCTGTAGAGCCCTCATCTGACCAGAAAAATGTAAACAAACAAGGGTGTCCCTGTTACCAGGAAGCTGAACTTAGCATTCAAAATGGCCGCCGCCTAATATACACAGCAAAGGGTTAATAGAGTGATCTTAAGTGTTGGCACAAAATTCTCTGAATAGGTGAAGGTATATTTAAATGATCTTTTTTTTAAAACGAGGAAACTCAAAAAAAAAAAAAAAAAAAAGAGGAAGGAGCATGTGTGAGGGTAGAACAGGGGGTAAAGAATGTCCTATTTTTAATCTCCATTTAAAGTGAAGAGAGCTGATTGTTTGGCAATGAGTTTGCTGTGATTGACAAAGTTATGAGTGAATGTAGCTAAGTAATGTATTAATTTAACAATTCTGTTTCTGTGCTCAATAACATAATCACTGCAGTAAAATGGTTTCAAAAGATATAGAAAAAGACATGAGAAAAAGTTGAATAAGATTAACTTAAAGATAATATATTCATGCCACCATGTTCCTATCCTCAATTTGATACAAGTGCTGTGAAAGTTTATTGCATTTTACTCATTGCTTTTTCAATTTCGTATCTAATTCAAATCCCTGTAAATAAAAATGGAGAATTTCCATTCACTTTTGTACAAAATAAAATCATAGTACTTGTACTTTCATCATTATTAGCTCTCTAGCAAACATGAGTGACTTATAATATAATAAATGCATATCATAAAATTCAAGAGGCCTGATCTATACTACATAGTTCTAAAATTTCAAACATTATGATTGCCGAACATTTATTTAATGCTGGATTGATTGCAAACAGATTTAGTATAAACACTTTGTACTAAAAGCCCTCTTATTTAACATGGGATTTTTATTGGTTAAAATGTTATATCTCTGTAAAAGCTATTCTTGTAAATCATTTTATTGTCACTAAAAAAAAAAGATTGTCTCAAAATTGTTGTGCGTTTAACACTGTATTTTACTGTCCATTCCCAACCATTGGAACAGAAGGATTGTACTGCACACAAAGCAGGGATAGAGTGGTGCTGTTAACACCTTGATGTTCAGTGCTAGACTGCCTTTTTATATCTGAAAATGAGTGCCACGCTTAAGCTTGCTCATTGAGGTACAGTGGAAACCTCAAAAAACTAAAATCTGATTAGTTGAATTTCTTGTCATACAAATTTTGCAACTAGATACCACCCCATAAGGCATTATAAAAGCACTACATGTATCTCTCATTAGTCTCAAGCAGTAAGCAATGTTATTTCACTGCTCAAGAGAGGCTGATCAGTAAGCTAACAAAGCAAAGAAGGAGCTGATGCACAAAGAAAGGAGTGCCAGTATAACACTGATACTGGTAGCAATGTGGGACAGAGGATGGCGAGAGCAGCATCTTGCAGGCATAGTGCGCACTCAGTCAATGAGTAATAGATTCAGTTATGTCCCTTTTTTTTGTAATCGAATCCTCTGAATTTTAAGTTATAATCCATTCCCATACAAATCTGAGGTTTCCACAGTATAAAGATTAAAATAGAATGTAGTTTGTCATAGAGTAACAGCTACACAACTTTATAATAATTAGGCTTGTTTGAATTTGTTTTTTTCCCCTTGTTATTTGGTAAAATTAAAGCTTGTTTGTTCAATCTCAATTTGCGTCTGTTTGCCTATCCCTCATTCCACCAATCACGAAAGTGCTTTCACCTTTCTTCATCTCTCTCTCTCTCATCATACATGAAATCCCTATTGCCTTTAACAATCTATAATGTAGTGTATGTCTCATTATGGACCCATGTTTTCTTAGACAATTTTTTAAACATTATTCTATTAAGCCAGTTTAGGTGAATTGCTAATGCTTATGTTATGATCTTACAGAATTTGAAATAAAGGTGAGAGAAGACATGGTATTATTATTTTATTTGTTGTTTTTGAAATGCATCTCAAAGTGCTTAATTTTCTATCTTGTAGTGAAAGTTAAGTGTATGAAATAAGTTATGAATCTTCTTCTGCTACTCTTAAATTCTTTCAAAGAGGATTTTGTATTGCCTTAAAAAGTAAGTTACTATTTATCTTCTTATATAGCTTTATCACGAGAATTTCAATAAGGTGATAAGTGGGATTTATGTTATAGATTTAGTTTAGCAAGACACTGATTGGTTGTTTTACTGTGTGTTCTAAATTAAAGAGTCAATGGAGGTGCACTACCTTGAGTACAGCACTGTCTGCCAAAGCCTATTTGTGACTTTTGTCTTTTTTAAATCTTCTTTTCTTTTATCTCAAATCAATGTTCAAATTGAAAATATCTTCACTTAAAAAAAAATTTTTGATGGAGCTCAACCACTTGCATGTAGTATCTCTGGCAAAACTCGTTGAAAATGAAAGGCTTAAAGTTACTGTGAGATGTTTGGATTACACCTGAACACTTAAATACAGAACATGATTTATTCATGCGTTTTTGGGTAAATTTAGTCTAAATATAACAATTTTAAAAGTTACTATTCTTTGTCATGTTAGAGAATTTTTATTGTTTTAGGTTTAAATGTGGTCATACTTTTTTAAATCAAGTGAAATGTAATTCAACTGCATAAGTTCTAGGGTCATAAATTCAGGCGTCAATTTTTAACAAACCCTTTTGTGATCTTGCATTTTTCTTTTGTTTTATATATAACAAAAAATCTTAGAAATCTTGAGTTTATCCTAGTTCAATGTAATTTTTAGTTCTTGAATTATTTATCACTCTTTTTTGGATATTTGGAGCTCAAAATCATAGAAATTCAAATCTTTAAACATGGTACTTGTAAAATGGACACAGGAAGAAAACAGTGCCATGTAGAACACAGAAAATAAGTAGGTTTTTTTTTCTCGTTTTAGTGTGTTGAATTTGTAACCTTTCCAGTTCTGTGTTTTGCTCCAACAGGTTTTACGGTAATTAACTGCAAAATCATAATTATATTTCTCAAACATATTAACAACACATAATTTTTTCTTAAGCAAGTAACAAACCATAGATCATTTCACAGTAAGTCTGCAAAAAATTTCTGAAGGACATACAAAACTTAACCATCTACAAAACTAAATATATATATATATATTTTATATATCTATATATACACACACACAATTTACTAAAATTACTTAAGTATTATTATTTAGATGTGTGTGGTTTAGAAGTAATGTGATTTTCCTAGGAAAGATATGTTTCCCCTCTCTCCTCTCTATTTTTTTCTTATCATCTTAATTGCAATATCATGTAAATCTGTACACCGGAGAGACTTAAAGGCCAGCACAACAAATTAGGCCATAGCCCAGGTGTGGCCCTTCAAAAATCAATATCATAACTATTAAGCTGGATTATCACTGGTGATAAATGATTAGAGATCACTGTGCACCTGGCTCTTTTCACAGCATCGTAAAAGTTCAATAATCAGCATTGGAAAATAGAATCACTGTCGTTTTGGGGACTCTTGGTAATTTACAGAGATTATAATGCAATTTACTGTGATCATTTGCTGCTTTTAGGTAAGGGCAAATGAGAAAAAGGAGGAAACAAAGCATTCGGAACATAATCTTCTTGATATTGTCTTGTTTGGCAAAAAAAAAAAAAGAAACAGGCAAGTGGCTAAGAAAACTCATGGCTTTCTGTTTTATCATGTTATATTGTCTTGTTTGGCAAAAAAACAAAGAAACAGGCAAGTGGCTAAGAAAACTCATGGCTTTCTGTTTTTAGACCTGGATGTAAGACTAAATAAAATTGCCTGAAAATTTTGAAACACACGGGTCCAGGGCGGAGCCCTAGAGTCAGGGGACTCTGTCCCCTGAAGCTGAAGGATTTTCATCGAAACTAATATAAAAAACCCTGTCCCTGACACTTTTTTCTTCAATTTATCAGTTTATATTAACAACAATTAACATTAAGATTTGGATCACCACCAATAACTTAACCTGTCATACCTATTCCTGGTACATTTTCATTGAACTTGAAATCAGTATTGTGTATAACCTACGCTCGAGCTAGATCTAAAGATTCTATATACTTAACATTGTATTTTCATAAATCTAGAGCTTATAGATCTAGATATCCTATTTTGATGCTTTTATTAGATCTAGATCTATAATATTATTTATAGAGTAGAATTCTAATCTAGATAGATCTAGATCTAGATCTTGACTAAATCTAATCTCTAGAAGTTCTTATTGATAGACCTAGATCTATTCTTAATGCGATCTTCATAAATCTGGAGTTAGATCTATATCCAGAATTTCATTTTAGCGCCGTAGAAACTAAATCTAGACCTGCATTGCCATATTAGAAATCAATGAGTTCATTTGAGACTCTAAAGCCCTAAGCTTCGTTTCAAAACACTGCCATAGACAGCGAAAAAAATCATGGCCCACAGCGGACTGCACACTTTTTTCACAGCACAGGTAATGAGATCGTAAGGATTACTCAACCTCAGGTTTCCGAAAGTTAAAACAACACGCTAACTTTGGAAAACAAAACTGGCTCTGGTACTACATTTGATATCAACATTGAGCTTTAAAAATCTTAATTGACTTTTTCTTATATGTCTTTGTTCTAAACTCGACTCTCGGATTGAGTTTACCTAGATCTAGAATGATCAACTTTTCCAAGTTCTTTGCAACCCTTTCGATTTTTTGTAAAACAAGACCTTTGGGATTCGCTTCAGAGCAAGGAGCAGTCGTCATTTTCGTACTTCGCGTTGTTACGGAAAGTTCAGGCAATCATTGCCGGAAAGTCGGCTTTGGTTGCCGGAATTCGTATTATAGCAAGTAAGGCGGAATTCCGACTCGGCGATAAGCTGGCAGCTGACTCGCATCAAACTTGACTCTTTTAAGTATTAAATGAGGAAAATTTTAAGATTGCCGGAAATCAGGCAATTGCCGGAAAAAAACATCCAGGTCTATGTTTTATCATGTTATATTATAATTTT
>JAWDGP010006947.1:0-2500 GCA_033675545.1 Elysia crispata
AAGAGATATATAGATAGAGATAGATAGATAGATAGATAGATAGATAGATAGATAGATAGATAGATAGATAGATAGATAGATAGATAGATAGATAGAGAAAGATATAGATAGCCTGATAGATAGATATTCTATATACATACACTAGGAAAAGTAGAAGCGTATATAAGTAGAGAGACCAAACGCCCCCTACTTAAAACATAGAGATAGCGAGAGCCATCCGAAAATGGAGGTTTGGGCTTGTATAAAGGAGAAGATGGGATATTTAGTGTTGGAAATGATATTGTGTCAGACGAAAGAAAAATGGGGGGGGGGGTAGATGGGGCACTGGAAAAAGATTATATATAGAAAGAGAGTGGGGGGGGGGGAAGAGAGAGAGAGAGAGAGAGAGAGAGAGAGATAGAGAGAGACAGAGATAGAGAGAGAGAGAAAGAGAGAGAAAGAGCGAGTAACATGCGAGAAAGATAGATACAGAGGGATAAATATAAAGCGAGAAAGGCTTAGAGGGGTAGAGATAGAAAGAGGAAGATAAATAGGTTGAGATGGAGAAGACAGAGAAGGAGAGGGAAAGATAAATAGATTGGCAGGAATACAGGTTATTTAGGATAAAAGGAGCTCAAGAGAGTGACGGAGTAGGAATAGAGCGGTGAAGATGAGTTTATATAAAGCATATTCAAATAATTTAAATAAAATGTATGATGGGAAGAGGTAGCTTGCCGGAGATCATTCGAAAGAAATAATAAAACGAGAATTTTTTCTACAAAAATTAAATTTACGCCACATAATGCTTAGGCCTTTTTGTCTAGGATAAACGAATTTTCAGCATGTCAAAATATTGACAGTGTCTGAATTTGCAAACTGAGCTCAACGGGTTTTACATTAAATTTCTTTTCTCCACAAAGAGCTTTTCAAGATAAGTTTGCTCTATCGTGAATGTTTTCCAGAAATCGAAAATCCATTACATGGGTCACGCTATAAATATAGCCTTTGAAACTGTCAAGTTGTTTTCTTTTTTTTTTTTCCTAAAAACGTTTGAAGAAAATGCTTCATTTTTTTTAATTTATGTCCTTTAGTACAAAACTAGCAACCAACAACGGAAAATATGCCAATGCGCAAAAACCTTAGGAAAATAAGAGATCATGTTTCGAAAGAACAGAAAAACTTGTCAAATGTTATCTATTCAATTGGTCCGAGAGTATGAAATTAATTTTCACAAAAAATATCGGACTTCGATGGAAGACTAGTTTTGAAATTGTAATAAAAACAGAACAAACAGCGTGAAGACTTTGATATTTAAAATGCGACCCCCCCCCCCCCCCAAAAAAAAAAAAAAAAAAAAAAAAAAAAAAACAATAATAATAATAATAATAATAATAATAATAATAATAATAATAATAATAATATTAATAATAATAATAATAAAATATCCAGGTTTAGTGATTACACTTTTCTAAAGTTCTGGAGACAAATTAACTAGATCCAGATTTTATGAAGAAAAACATGATTAAGAAAGAGAACTCAGAACGTCGTCAAAATATAGACTTTGCTATTGTTTATTTTCTTATATTGATTGCGTAATCGTCTAAAAATAATTTTTACTTACTTGTGACCTTCAAAGTCAATGACCTTGACATCGATGGCCGCAAAACGACGTGAGTCCGCCCTAACATGGAGTGTGGGATGATGGGAGCGAAGGTCCTGTCCGCCTGGTTACCTCCCTTGTCGTCTGCTGCCCCGGAACCGGAAGTGCTTCCAGCCACCACACTGACAGGCTTGTCGCTAGCCAGGCTCACCACACCGTTGGTGTTTTCTCCCATCAGGAGAGTCTTAGCCTCGTTTGGGCCAAGCTGTGGTGTGCAGAGAAATAGCGCGATGTTGCCTTGTCGCAAAATAAGGGAATCCTTAATAAAAACAGAGCCACTTTTTGGGTGTTTAAAAGATATAGACCGACTAAGATAAGGAAGAGCGTGATGCTACTATATCGCAAAATAAGTAAATCCTTAATAAAAATAGAGCCACTTTTTGGGTGTTTAAAAGATATAGACCTACTAAGATAAGGAAGAGCGTGATGCTACTATATCGCAAAAAAAGGAAATCCTTAATAAAAATAGAGCCACTTTTTGGGTGTTTAAAAGATATAGACCGACTAAGATAAGGAAAAGCTTGATGCTACTATATCGCAAAATAAGTAAATCCTTAATAAAAATAGAGCCACTTTTTGGGTGTTTAAAAGATATAGACCTACTAAGATACGGAAAAGCGTGATGCTACTATATCGCAAAATAAGGAAATCCTCGTATACAATACTGAGAGCTACTTTTAGGTTTTTTTTTATTTTAAATGTAGAACTACTAGGACAAGGAAGAACGTCATATTGCTTGTCACAAAATAAGAAAACCCTCATATACAAGACTGAGAGCTACTTTTAGGGGACTTTAAAAACATTTTTAGAGCTGCTAGGACAAGGATGAGAAGAGCAAAATATGATGACCTCTGAAAATCG
>JAWDGP010006947.1:5000-10000 GCA_033675545.1 Elysia crispata
TACTCACCCAATCCGTTTATAGATCCTTTTAAACGCTTATGAGAGAGACGCGTATTTCCGCATTAAGTGCATAAACAGGCAGTGTCTTGCGGGAATTCTTAGCCGCGCAATTTTTGAAGCCTACACGATAATGAAAAAAAATCTTTAAATAGATTTGGATTTTTTTATAAAATTAGTTAACTATCCCTATTGAGCATTTAGAAAATACATTGAGAAAGTAAATAAATAGCTGCTTTTTTTCAGTATTGGATTACATTATTTTCTATCTTTTTTCATTTTCTTCTTCTTTTACTTCAACTTTCATAAAATTGCATTCATCGGGTACCGTAAAAGTTTGTCTAGTGGGGTCCCAACGCAAAACCCGTATTTTCGGGGTTTTCATCTTGCTATATTTAATTTATGAAATATAATTATACTTTAAGTCTATTCTTTTGAAACTCTTGATTTCTTTGCAATCTAATAATACTGCTTTTTTCCCCAATAGCTCTAAAATTCAAGCAAATTGTTTCTTTTCTTTTTTAAAACAAAAAAAAATTTTAAAAATTTGTTTTTAATGTGAGCCATCCCAAACCAGGAAACTGATATTTTCAGTTTCTAGCAGTATGTACACGTGTACATTTTTTACCAACAAGGGATGAAACAGACTTCTGGCTTTTCCATGTCGATGAATAATTCTTTTAAAGGCTAAAGTGAAAGGATCATAGTATGATTTTACTTATAGAGGTCTGCTTCAAAACAAGTCATGCATTATGAATATTCTCTGCAAGTACTCCGAAATTTACCATTAAAAATGAATCAAGGATTACACGCCAATGGCCTAAAGTTTTGAGAAAACTGTTTTTTTTTTTTAATTAGACTTCCAGAACGATTTATTTTAAGATAAGAGAATTTGGAAGAAACAAAACATTGACTGAAAGGACAAAATCGCCTTTGTGTCAGTAACGTGAATAAACAAAGAAAGACCAGTACTGAACATGAGAGCTACATAATATTCAGAGTAGGCTGTATGTGGAAAAACTACAGAATTGAAAAATTTTAAAAGAGGATCATGATAAAATTGTCAAAATGTGCCTATTTTATTACTGGAAAGCGCTTCTTTAAAAATACTATTTTTAGTATTATATATATATATATATATATATATATATATATATATATATATATATATATATATAAATATACACATATATAATTATATTAGAGAAGAGCACTTACCTCTTCGAAAAATATAAATCGTCATTGATTAGTTGATCACCCTTTATAAGAAAAAAAAAAGAAATAAACCTTGATATTTTGATATCTATACTAAATGTAAAGGTAAAATGTACTTAACACCCCCACCTCCACCCCCATCTCCAATTCCCCCATGCGTCTTTTCCAGACATAAAAAAAAAAAATATTAACATTTCATCTTAGATTCCTTTTTTGCAGAATTGAGATTTGTTTTGTGCCATTGAAGTTAGGTCACAATAAACGATTCTGCTTGCTTTTCTCTTGATTTGAAAAGAAAAGAAGCTTGCAAGCTAAACACTCTCAAAAAAAAAAACACCCAAAAATGTTTCTATCGCATTGCAAACGGGAGCACTTATCATGCACAGGGTGTTCAAGCTGGTGATGGTACTCTACCGCAAACATTGTTATGCCCGTTTTACAAATTTTTTTTTCAAAGCATTAAAACGAATGTGAAAATGGTGACATTGTTTTTAAAGATTTAATGAAATCAAAATGGTGGAGAAAAAAATGGAGACTGAAGAAGAGCAAGAGAAACGAAAAGAGAGAGGCAGGGCAAGGTAGATGGATAGATTGCTTTATTCGTTGATTGATGGACACATTTATATAATACATATATTCAGAAAGAGATAGAGATGGAGAGAGAGAGAGAGAGAGAGAGAGAGAGAGAGAGAGAGAGAGAGAATGAAAAGACCAAGAAATAATTATACCAAGAAAGATGATAAGAGAAAGTCAACAATACATTCATTTATAATATATATATATATATATATATATATATATATATATATATAACACATATATTTCCAAATAACGAAGAGCCTTAAACGCATTTGCGAGTGCGTATGTATTCCACCATGGATATTGGACATCATTATCATTACCCGAATACAATCTGTATGGGAAATTATGTAAAGATTACCTGAAGGGATGAAGATAGCTGATTATCCAACGGCAAAACTTTGTTTAAAGATAATAACCTAGCAGCATCTCCCTGAGATAGGTTCTCCCTGACGGAAGGAACATATTGCGAGTTGACGTACACGCCTGAGAAAAAAGAAATAGAGAAATGTATTAGTACCAATGCTTTTAACACCACTGCTGCTGCTGCTGCTTCTACTACTACTACTACTACCACTACTGCTACTACTACTACTACTACTACTACCACTACTGCTACTACTACTACCACTATTACAACTACTACTACTACTACTACTACTACTACTACTACTACTACTACTACTACTACTACTACTACTACCACTACTACTACTACTACTACTACTACTACTACTACTACTGCTGCTGCTGCTGCTGCTGCTGCTACTACTACTACTACTACTACTACTACTACTACTACTACTACTACTACTACTACTACTACTACTACTACTACTACTACTACTACTACTACTACTACTACTACTACTACTACTACTACTACTACTGCTGCTACTACTACCACTACTATTTGCACAAAAAGGATTCTTCAATTTTTTTTTCTTTTCTTATCTAGGAGCAATAATAGAGTGTATTTTATAGCCTTGGCTCTCTTATGGCGCTAAATGTATTCCAAGAAAAAATTAGGTCCGATATTTTTCACTAGACGGTTTAATATTTCCGTGTTTGTTTATTTTTTCCTCTCACAATTTTTTTAGATTTTGCTGTGAATTTGATTCCACAATATTTCTCATGTTATACAACTGTGATTTGTTTTTTTTTTATATATACAAGGAGAGTATAAAAATTGATAATCGTCGGATTAACACCTGATGAACTTAAAACTTCCTAAATTTAATTAAATCTATGCGGCTTTGGAATTGTGTATCCCGATATACAGATACCGTTTTAAAATGCCCGGAAATTCCGATAGTGGAATATTGAATGTAATTAAGAAAAACCTACTGCAGATGACGAAAAGATTAATTAAGTTGATCAATGCTGGATATCCATTCATGGTTCTGCTCCTTGCTATAATCCTTTGCGTTTTATCGTGTAACGAGAGAAGATCACTGTTTTTTCTTATATCCTGATGATAAAAATACTTTTGTTTTTTTCTATAAGACTATTGCTTTGGCCGAAGTCACATTTATTTGTGTGCCAATCAATACTGATATATGAAAACCAAGAAAATAGCTGGGTAGAAGTGCAGGTTATTGCGATTAATATATCCCGAAATATTGTGCTCTACGAATTATTGTGCTCTAACAGTGTTAGAGAAAAATTGGCTACGAAAAATGTCAGCAATGGCTGAACCAACCTTTAAATATGGGCCTTCAGATTTGCAACTTATACCGACCTTGAAAGGGGCTTTAAACATGCCCACCTTATTACTCTTTTTGCGTTATGATCGTCTTTAGAAGACAAAACGAAGACGGAAAAGAAAGAAAGACTTAGATAGTATCAAAGGGTTAATTATAGAGTTTTGAAGATTTTTGAACTAGGCAGTGGGCAGAAGATCTGCGTTGTTCAAGCTCTTTAGTCGGCTTCAGTATAATTATAACAGATCACGGGCGCTCATTTGTCCAGATTAGGACACAAGCAGTCCCTGGTAGGGACTTCTCTCATCACGTGGCTTCCGTCAGAAACAGTGAGCCGCTGTAAATGCATGTTGTCTGCAGTGCGTAAAGGACACAAGACTGTCCGATCAATAAGAGCTGATGGACCGTGACAGATAAGACCAGGGCAGGGTTTTTGCCCCCGTGGAAGAATTTGACCCCCGCCTGGTAGGTGTGATGTAATTTGCTCAGAACTTCAACGTCTGTAAGACGAGGTTCACTGATAGTGACGGACATCTTGCTGACGTCAAAACGCATTGATTACGTATTTTGTTGAGTTATTTTATTCCGTACGGCAAATTAAAATTCTGACTCAATGATCATGATATTTTTTCATTGAAGAAAATACTCTTGCAGCGTTTCCTTTCCTGCAAATGTAATGGATAAGTTTTGAGTTTGACACATAATGGCAGTTACATTTAGAGCAAAATATTTTGTCAAGAATCTTCACTGCATTTTTTTTCTGTCATAATCATAATAAGCCCTTTAAACCATTTATAATTATCTGCCCTTGTTTGATTTGTTTTTCGTTGTTGTTGTTGTTTTTTTTTTGTTTTTTTGTATTTGTATGGTCTTAAATAAAAACCGACGATGTTGGAGTTATAACCCTCATTTTACTATCTCTGACCTGCTTGTAGTTTGGCTTGCATGATGTGTTGGAGAGGCGCCAAATCACTCTACAGCAAACCCTCAATTATTATGTGAGTCAAGGTAACACTAGTTCGGAGATTAGGAAAAAAAACTCCATTAATTAAAGGAGATGATCTTGAAAGAGCCATGTGTTAAATCTACCATCGGTCAGCCTAAACTCCTTAAAAATATTGCAAAATCACAGCTTGTCTTTTTTTGTCACTGCTGTAGATAAATGTGTAGTTACGTTATGAAATGAGGCGGTTTGCGACAGAGCAATTTATGGGTAAATACAATTTTTCCTTAAGAAAGCTTGGAATTTCTGCTTTTTATGCTGCTATAATTCCTGATTTTCATATTGTTTCAGAAGTAAAAGAAATGTAAAAAGCCAGGATTTCAAACCTTGTGGAAAATGGCAATATCCCAAGTAGTCGTCTGACGCAAAAAAATCTCATTTTATGGCAATGTAAAAAAATATAAAACAGTCACCAACTAGAACTTAAATAAGACAATGAACTTAGAAAAACAATTATATTAGACATAGACGACGTTTCGCTTTATTAGGGTGAGAGAGAGAGA
>JAWDGP010006947.1:12500-22500 GCA_033675545.1 Elysia crispata
AGCAGGGTGTGCCCGTTGCTTAAACAATTAATTAGATATGTGTACATTGGAGAGTGCATATATATATATATATTAGAGAGAGAGGGGGAGGGAGGGAGGGAAATCTAGGAGAAAAGGAGTACTATGGAGGAAAAGGAAGAGGAGAAGGAGAAAAGCGGAAAAGAGAAGGGGGGGGGGGAGGGAGAAAAGAGAGAGAGAGAGAGAGAGAGAGAGAGAGAGAGAGAGAGAGAGAGAGAGAGAGAGAGAGAGAGAGAGAGAGAGAGAGAGAGAGAATATAAAGGTGTAGAAATGTTTGGGAAATTACCCACTTACCTGAATAAGAAACAGACTTGACATTATGATTACACACACATGAACAATTATGACGAAGTCTAGAAGACCCCAAAAATAATTAAACAAAAGGATCAAGCAGAGAAAAAACCCATACGCTCTGTTAGATAATCCAGTTTATTTACACTGTCTTATGACCTTTCAAAGATTTTATGTGGAAGCAATGACCTAGTGAGACGACCCGTTTATTAGGCGTTCTGCTCCGCATGAAAAGTGTCAGCACGACTTTTTCTTTGGAGAGTAACCAAGGGTTGGTACTATAGGTGTCCGCAAACTCAACTGCAATGCCCAAATAAGATCCAGTCCTTTTTTTTTCGGACAACGTTAGAAGGGACTACTACACAAGCCGGAGGTTTTTTCAAGGAGACTAAAGTAGCGTGGTAAGGTTTAAAAGGATGTGAATGAAAAACGGTAGAAATTCCGCATTATTTTAATCTATTACACAAATATGAATCAGTGAAACTGCGGGATATACAGGTAAGCATCGATGCACGAAAGATGGTTCAACCTTGAAGTGCTGTTGGATTTGTGTAAATTAAAAGATTCCTCCGGAAGTTTCAAGACCTACTCTTTGATAAAGATTTCCATCTTGATAGTTCGTATTTCGTGCTTGCATCATGACGAGGGTTGACCACATAAAATTTCGCATCTAAACTTTACGGGAATTTTTTTAACTCCAGAAGTTTCTTATCTATACTTTGAATAAATTCTGTATTTAAATTTTGACTCATATTTAACTCATAGATTTTGTCATTTATATTTTGAAGTTTCACATCTAAATTTTACGGGAATTTTTTTAACTCCAGAAGTTTCTTATCTATACTTTGAAGAAATTCTGCATTTAAATTTTGACTCATATTTAACTCATGGATTTTCTCATTTATATTTTGACGAAGTTTCGCATCTAAACTTTAATAGATTTTTAACTCCTGACATTTCTTATCTATATTTTGAATAGTTTGGAATCTAAACTTTGACGAATATTAAACGTGATGTTTCTTATCTATTTTTGAAAGAGCTATATGAATTATAACAGATATTTTATTCCTTAATTTTCGTATTAAAACTTTAACGGATATTTAACTCTAGGAATTTTTTATCTAAATTTTGGAGAAATTTCGTATCTAAATTTTGACGGATACTTAACTCATGGATTTTCTTATTTATATTTTGAAGAGGTTTCATATTTAAACTGGAACAGGCTTTTAATTCCTGAAATTTCTTATCTAATTTTTGCAATAGTTTAGTATTAAAAATTTGACAAATGCTAAATCCATGAAGTTTCTCATCTATATTTTGAAGAAGTTTCGTATCTGAAGTTTAACGAATATTTAAGTCCTTCATTTTTGTATCTAAACTTTCAGGAATATTTAACGCTTAAAGTTTCTTTTTTAAACTTTTTTTACCCCTGATTTCGTAAGCGTTTTTTCTTTTCTTTTTTTTTTATAATTTTATGAAACAAAGACCTCGTATTTCCATCTTTTATCGAGCAGGGGCAAACTTTTTAAATAGACAGTCTGATGTATAAGATTCTTATGTGCCACAAGGATTTTTTTTTTGTGTGGGTGTCGCTCACACGAAACAAAAAATAAAGTTTTAACAAGCAAAACATCTTTTTGCTTCAACGGTAAGAACGTCATAATTTGTACTTCAAATCATGAATTTACAATTGATATATCAGAATTGAAGTCGAAGTAAATCTTGGAAGTCAATTAGTGGCTTAAAATCTTTTTTTTATATATATATCTCATTAATTCCTTTAAAAAATAATATTCCACCTCAATCTAGAATTTTCAGACATTTCCACCTCTATCTAGAATTTTCAAAGACAATTCCACCTCTATCTAGAATTATCAAAGACATTTCCACCTCTTTCTAGAATTTTCAAAGACATTTCCATTTCAATCTAGAATTTTCAGACATTTCCACCTCTATCTAGAATTTTAAAAGACATTTCCACCTTTAGAATTTTAAATATGCGAAAACCGTAGGGGCCTTGTAAAGTGGCTCCAGCTTCATATCGTATACTAAAATCTTCACACGATCTTAACATTCAAACTTTGAAGATAAACCAAGGGTTTGCTATCAATTTGTTTGATTGAAATTCTATATAGATGGTAATTGAGTCTAATTTTCTTCATTACAGTATCGTTGACGGACACTTTTTTTTTTTAAATTATTTTAATTTTGTGTCAAAAGTTGAAATTCCAATAGAGGGCTTTAACATTTTATCATACCACGCCTGGCAGAATGGGTAAAACAACGTAGACTTAAAAAAAAGACTGGCTTCAGACATTTGTATCGATTAGTTTCAATGACATCGATTATTAATTAAGCTCCAAACACTTGCACCAATCTTTTAATTATATGATCGTTACTTAATTTCAAGATATTCCTATCGGTTTTTAAATTATTTCGATTATTACTGAAGCTCCAGACACTTGTATCGATCTTATCAATTATATTGATCATTTCTTAAGCGCCAGACCTTTTTATTTATGTTGATTATTAATTAAGCTCCAGACACTTGGATCGATCTTTCAATTATATTGATCATTATTTAAAAATCAAATCATGAAAGAAATTCAGCAATATTGGTAATTCGTAACCATAATGGACTTTCGAGACAAGAAACACTGAGACCTGCGATAAAAACATTTTTTTTTTTTTTTGAAAAAAAAAAAAGGTTCGAAAACAATAAGAATATGTCAGCTTATTTTGTAAAATCAAAATTTATTTATAGATCCTTTCAAAGATAAATTAACACGTACATTAAAATAAACCGGATGCTATGAATTCCCGCAAGGCAGTACACATTTAAGTAATTTTTGCGGGAATTCGTAATCTAATAAATGTCAAAAATGGTTTATAAATAGTTTTGGAAACTACACAATCTGCTGCTTCCTTATATTCTTTGCAGCTGAAGGTTGCTGCCTTGTTGCCACAGGTTATTCTCCTTCAACGTGACTTTCACTGATCCTTGTTTTTGTTTTTATTTTTTATTTGCATGTTTCACTTGAAGGAATGGCCAACTGGCGTGATGTCCTGACAGCAGCCTTTGTTGTATGTCTATTTACGCCACTCTCTGAGGCGGACTTTTTTGCTGGAAAAGGTAATACAACGCGTGAATATTTCATTTTATTTTATTTTATTTTATTTTTTGGTGAGTGTGTGTTCAACAATGATTCGGGAAAAATCGTTGTATGTCTATTTACGCCACTCTCTGAGGCGGACTTTTTTGCTGGAAAAGGTAATACAACGCGTGAATATTTCATTTTATTTTATTTTATTTTATTTTTTGGTGAGTGTGTGTTCAACAATGATTCGGGAAAAATCGTTGTATGTCTATTTACGCCACTCTCTGTGGCGGGCTTTTTTGCTGGCAAATGTAATACAACGCGTGAATATTTCATTTTATTATTTTTTTTTTTTTTTATGAATGTGTGTTCAACAATGATTCGGGAAAAATCGTTGTATGTCTACTTCGCTACTCTCTGAGTGGGGCTTTTTTGCTGGCAAAAGTAATAATAATTATGCGTGGAGGGTTCGTTTATTTTTTTTTTTTAATTTTAGTTGTGTGTTCAACAATGTTTATGGAAAATCGTTGAGCCATATTGAACAAGTTGCACTCACAATATCGCAGTCCTTTGTTTTTTAGCGAGGTTACGCTATACTTTAAGGTAGGGACGAGTCTAAAGGTGGAATTGATTTGAAGTTACTTCCTTATCATCTTATCTGAGATATTATACCGTTAGGACAAGCTATGTTAGTTATCCCAAGATATTCATTCAGCAGCCGAATCTTAACTGTTGTAGGATTCCAGTAAACTAATAGTTTCAATAAAACTAGTTTTTGGGTAATTAGATCAGATAGACGTATTAACCCTGACGTTTCCGCCTCTAAATCTTCTCTAGATTTAGTTTAAGTCAACATTTATATATATATATATATATATATATATATATATATATATATATATATTTTTTGTAAATCTTTGAAATTAATACTTCAAACTTTTCGTTATGATTCGAGTATGGATATAAATACCATCTTCAGTGCTTCAGTCTAGGGTCCAGTGTAAAGTTTAGCTTCTTAGAGAGATCGGTACTCTAACCCATTGGATTTGAAAATCACCAAAATTGCTGCCAAAAAAAAAAAAAAAAAAAAAAAATTAACCTAAACGTTGGACCCAGACCCTTGTGAACTCAGATCCAAAAATCGAATCGCTTGATCGTTTTTGAAATACCTTGACATATGACATTGAGCATAGTAAATAATTCTTTGATGTTTTTTTTTTCTCTTCAATGTCGACTTCAGTCTCGGATGTAGATTTAGACCTAGATCGCCTCTGACAAAAATATCCTATCCAGCTACGATTAAGTTGTTTTGAAAAAAAAAAACAAACTTGTACGAACAGTTATTATCTTTTATCTCTTCTGAAATAATTTATATTATAATGTTATTACCAGCTCAGATAAATCGAAAACTCTCGGCCAGATTTAAAGATATATAATAAAAAATAGAGAATGCCTGTTTTAATTTTTGAACGTTTTTTTTTTTACCTTGTGTCACTCTGGTTACAGTTAATGCCTCCCCTACATCTTCGTGTGACAGCAAACTTCATCGATCGCGTAGTGAGTAGAGCCCAAGGACCTCTCAGTGCCTCGCCAGAAAACTTTAAGTTTAAAGAAAAATATTTATTTTTAAGATATATCCATCTTCACGGTCTTTTGGCTTTTTTTTCTTTCATATATTTTTCATGATTTATCCATCTTCACGTGTGTTTTTTTTTTTTTTCTGCTTTTTTGGCAAATGCAATTTCCACGAACAAGATTGCACTGATACAAGTTTCTGTTTAATTAAAAAAAATATATAGTTATTATTCTTAACTTACATTTTGTTCCAACTCAAGTTTAAGTGGAATTTCCACCTGTAAGATTGTACAGTTACAAATTTCTGTTTAAGTTTAAACAATAACAATCGTCATAAATCCTACCTCACATTTTCTCTGTATAGTAAGTACATGTTTCACTAAAAGTATATACATACTTAAAAATATCTGTTTATGATCAATCAGGCTTTGAGTTGCAATGTAATTTTTTGGGACCACTTTAATGCATAACAATGTGGACGGATGTTATAAATGTCCATCCTTAGATTCGTCAACTTCTTTCTTTTGTGAGTTCGATCGGTTATCGGCAAATGTTTTTTTTTTTTTTGGGCTTCATCTGCCATTCCCGACAGAAATGTACTTAATACCAAAGAACAGATCTTTTTGTAGCGGGGGGTTATATAAAATTCTCCATCAATTCACCAAATAATATACCAAATCCATAAACAATCAACAAACCATTATACGAAATACAATATCGAAAAATAAATCAATCAACTTTTATTCCAAATCCAAAATCAATCAATCAACAGTTATACCAAACCCTAACTTACGAATCAAATATCTATCCTTTTAATCGTATCACAGATAAGTCGGACAGCTTTCACCTCACATCCCTCGCGCCCCATGGACAATCCGAATGCAAAATCAATCAATGAACTAACTATTACATCAAACCCAAATCTAATGATTCATAACTGTCTCTCTAATCTCCAGACCAGAGCCAAAGGTGGGAGGGCTATCAGCTCGCGGCCCCCTGCCCCCATGGACAGTTCGAATGCAAAATCAATCAATGAACTAACTATTACATCAAACCCAAATCTAATGATTCATAACTGTCTCTCTAATCTCCAGACCAGAGCCAAAGGTGGGAGGGCTATCAGCTCGCGGCCCCCTGCCCCCATGGACAGTTCGAATGCAAAATCAATCAATGAACTAACTATTACATCAAACCCAAATCTAATGATTCATAACTGTCTCTCTAATCTCCAGACCAGAGCCAAAGGTGGGAGGGCTATCAGCTCACGGCCCCCTGCCCCCATAGACAGTTCGAATGCAAAATCAATCAATGAACTAACTATTATATCAAACCCAAATCTAATGATTCATAACTGTCTCTCTAATCTTCAGACCAGAGCCAAAGGTGGGAGGGCTATCAGCTCACGGCCCCCCGCCCCCATGGACAGTTTGTTCAGCTTTCTACAGTCGCTCACATTGTCGGGGGTGAGAGGCAAGGTCGGGCTTGGCTCCTGGCTCATGTGAGTATCGAAATAACTGCAATACTTATGTCTCATTCTGGCTCCTGGCTCATGTGAGTATCGAAATAACTGCAATACTTATGTCTCATTCTGGCTCCTGGCTCATGTGAGTATCGAAATAACTGCAATACTTATGTCTCATTCTGGCTCCTGGCTCATGTGAGTATCGATATAACTACAATACTTATGTCTCATTCTGGCTCCTGGCTCATGTGAGTATCAATAATGAAACTAAAATACTTTAGTCTCACGCTGCTCCTGGCTCATGTGAGTATCGATATATCAAGAATACTTTAGTCTCACACATTGCGCTTTAGACAGATCTCCATCCATAAAAACTTGCTCGCTTTATTGTGACTCAGTAGTCCGGTGAGCAGTTTAAAAACAAAGCGTCTATGCCCAAAACTAATAAAATCAAAACCAATCAGATTTTTCTTTTTGTACGTTTCACCCGAGAAACTCAAATATCAATAAAATGGAACAAATGGAAACAATAGCCCTCTTCTGTAAAATAACGAGTCTGTCGATGGATCTAATTCGGCCTCTGTTACGGATTAGCGCTTTTTCAAAGGAAAACGACTGAATAACCTTCGGACAGAGAATTATTTGTTACTTTAAAAAAATGACGGCGTGAAGACCACCTTTCATTCTTGAGTCCCACTCAACTTATAGGAATTGTTTCCTTACTGACGCTGTTCTCCCTCTTGAAAACAAAGGGTTATGTTCTTCAATTTTCTCCTTTTTCAGCGTGGCGTTAAAGAAGAGAAACTTCAGGAGTTTGTGACATCCAATAAAAACAGAACAGTTGTGCGGCCTCACGCAGGAGACCATGCTATCAGGGTAGACTCGCCTAGGTAAGATAATAATATATGTGTTGTCAAACGGGAAAAACCTTCTGATGTCGCTAGGTTTAGTTTTGCGCTAGACTTACTTTAAGTCGATTTTTAATCCTAAGTTAAACTCCAGTGTTGTGTGTTTCCCTGTCCCGCAAAATGATTGAGTTTTTTTCATAAACTCAAAGCTCATTTGTTTCATTCATGCCTTTTGTTCTTGCAAAATTGAGTATAGAAAATTATTTAAACGAAACGTGCTCATTTCTCTTTCTGTAAGGTTGGGAAACCTAGGATGTTTATCCAAAAGAAAAAGGTAACGGATATTCTTTGACACATTCTCAATGGGAAGTCGTTATGAGTGTCTTTTGTGGTCTAAATAAAACAAAACAAAAATTGTAAAATGGACACAAAACTGCATTCAAATTCTACCTCTAAAAAACAATCTATGACTTTAAGTGAATTTGTATTTGTCGCATAATTTTTGCTATATTCTTTGGCTTAAAATAAAAATGTTTAATAAGAATAATTTTGTAATAGAGGAGATTTTTTTTTTTTTGAGAAAGCAGCGTCATAAATCTAACACTAAAATCCCAAACAACCTTTTGTTCCAATCATATGGAACCTTAACCGTCCAACCTCACCGTCATATAGAAACCCATCACACTCTCAGGAGACAAAATGGTTTCATTCAATTCCAGCCTCATATTCCCCCTTTCCAGTCAGTCTTCATGAGAATAAAAGTTGTATCCAATAATAGTCTTCTATTCCCCCCCCCCTTTTCCAGCCAGTCTTCAAAAGAATAAAAGTTGTATCCAATAGGAGTCTTGTATCCCCCCCCTCCCAGCCAGTCTTAATGAGAATAAAAGATGTATTCAATACTAGTCTTCTATTCCCCGTCCCAGCCAGTCTTAATGAGAATAAAAGATGTATTCAATACTAGTCTTCTATTCCCCGTCCCAGCCAGTCTTAATGAGAATAAAAGATGTATCCAATAGTAGTCTTCTATTACCCCCGTCCCAGCCAGTCTTGAAAAGAATAAAAGATGTATCCAATGCTAGTCTTCTATTCCCCCCTTCCAGCCGGTCTTCAAAAGAATAAAAGATGTATTCAATACTAGTCTTCTATTCCCCCCCCCTTTTCCAGCCAGTCTTCAAAAGAATAAAAGTTGTATCCAATAGGAGTCTTGTATCCCCCCCCCTCCCAGCCAGTCTTCATGAGAATAAAAGATGTATTCAATACTAGTCTTCTATTCCCCGTCCCAGCCAGTCTTAATGAGAATAAAAGATGTATTCAATACTAGTCTTCTATTCCCCGTCCCAGCCAGTCTTCATGAGAATAAAGATGTATTCAATACTAGTCTTCTATTCCCCGTCCCAGCCAGTCTTAATGAGAATAAAAGATGTATTCAATACTAGTCTTCTATTCCCCGTCCCAGCCAGTCTTAATGAGAATAAAAGATGTATTCAATACTAGTCTTCTATTCCCCGTCCCAGCCAGTCTTAATGAGAATAAAAGATGTATTCAATAGTAGTCTTCTATTACCCCCGTCCCAGCCAGTCTTAATGAGAATAAAAGATGTATCCAATAGTAGTCTTCTATTACCCCCGTCCCAGCCAGTCTTGAAAAGAATAAAATGTGTATCCAATGCTAGTCTTCTATTCCCCCCTTCCAGCCGGTCTTCAAAAGAATAAAAGATGTATTCAATACTAGTCTTCTATTCCCCCCCCCCCCTTTTCCAGCCAGTCTTCAAAAGAATAAAAGTTGTATCCAATAGGAGTCTTGTATCCCCCCCCCCTTCCCAGCCAGTCTTCATGAGAATAAAAGATGTATTCAATACTATTCTTCTATTCCCCGTCCCAGCCAGTCTTGAAAAGAATAAAATGTGTATCCAACACTAGTCTTCTATTCCCCCCTCCCAGCACTCATGTCTTAGCCAATCTTCAAGCGACCAGGGGAGTGATCCCGACCTTCACCTTGCTGGACGCCCATAGTCCAATCCCTGACCGATGCCTGGGGACCAAGTATGTCGTGGCGCCAGTGGAGAGCAGGGGGGGACACAGCTTTGTAGGTGAGTATGGTAGACTTCTTTGCCTGACTTTATGCAGGCGAGATCTACTTACATTCGGAATATCGATGAGGTCAAAACTCTCTTCATACAATGATGCCTCTCTGTCCATTGATAAAGGCATGGAAATTTTAATTGCGTTTCACGGAGCATTCTGCTGTGAAATACAACTTAAAACTATGCCCATTGAGTAACATTATTGTTGGTCATATTAACAGTGAACCATATGCCGCTTACTGTTGAATATTACATTGCACGATTTTATTCTTTAGGTTTCACATTTTGAGTAATAATATAACAATGACAACCGTATATTCCTTATCATTTTGATGTTCCACATGGACTTCTTGACAACGTAACTACGTAGGATATTCAATAATGTATTAATTTTTAACAGACTAAAATAAATTGTCATATGTTGACTTAACAATATCTCACACTTCTACAACCAAGGAGAGAAAGCGGGCGCCAAAGTATTGGATATTACTCCATTCAGGACGTAAAGAAACGAACGATGAAGTTTAAAAAATTTGATCGCAAGAGATATTAGTACTATCTCTATCTTCGATGACCAACGTCAGAAAGCACCTGTAGTTTTCAGTGCGACTGCTTTACAAAAAGA
>JAWDGP010006947.1:27500-30000 GCA_033675545.1 Elysia crispata
TAATTGTAATCATGATGATAAAAATGATAACAACAACAACAACAACAACAACAATAATAACTGCACCAATAGATACATTGAAAGAATTATTTCTATGCAGACTTTGGCATGCTGCCAATGCTATCAAGCATTAAATACTTTTTTAATTTAAATAAAATAACCACAGCATGGAGCCTTAGAGACAAAGTCGACACATCTTCATAAAACTCCAAAGTTAGAAAGGCGTATGAGAAATAAAGTTAAAGACAAAATAAGACCAAAGCACAAGCAAAAAACAAAACAAAACAAAAAACGACACCAAGAGGAACAAAAAAGAAAAGAAATATGAATTGATGACAAAAGACATGGAAATTAATAGGCAAACACATCAGCTCCTATTTTATTTGACACCACATTTCGCAACAGACCTTTAAGAGGCCGTTCAGATTACCAGGAGGCCCTTCGTTGACTGAGCTCTGTTGTTTTAGGGAAACATTCGCCAGAATAAACAACCGTGACGGATGGCTGCCTGGTCAATCCCGAATATATTACCTTTCTAACGTGACTCTGGCATGGGTACAGTTATTTTAATGGTTGAATCGTCGCCTATGTATGTAGCACTTAAAACATAAGTTACGACAAATGCCATTATGTCGGTTAAGAATTTAGTTCCTTTCAGTAGTATGAGGCTTTCGTACCTGCAAATTAGAAAGATACTATTTATATCTAGGCTTAAACCGAAGATTGCAAGAAATCTATGGACAGTAAGCAACGATAGGCATAAGATTTGGTTTAGAATTTATGGAATCTATTTTTAGAACGATGCAGTGTGTTCCCACCAAAAGCGACGTATCGGTAGAGAAACGATTTTGTTTTTAATGTGGAGGATTCTGGCCATGCATCTATCTGTCTACGAGAATCTAAGGTACAGGTTTACTTCAGAATTCAAGAAATACAAGACATGAGACAGACATTCTGATCTAGACCTGTTTCTAGTTATTAAGAGGAGCAGCCTCTCGTGTGATGAGCGAGTCGTATATTTCTATTAAGAAGCTAAAGGACCGGAAGCGTTGAATCAGCGGTTGGTTTAGAGAGGTGATGATTGACAAGAAAGTGGGTCGGTTCCTCCGGCCAATCAAACTTCAAAAGTTGCAATTATAAATTAAAAACAACTTGCAAAGTGCCATCAGATTTTGAGACGATATAAAAAGTTTCTGTAACTAGTATAAGGCTAATAACATTATGCGAAATCTGCAGGATATTAGAAATCATTTAGTTCTGCTCTTTTCTAACTTATTTTAAGAGCCCTTAAGTCTCTTATAAGAAAGCTTTGAACTTTTGTAAATAGCAAGTAAAATTGCACTGCTTTAATAATTCATAGCTGCCCATTTATTTTAATCTACATGATAAAGAATGTTTAACAAAAAAAGAAGGTTTTGTTTTACTAATATACGAATGTGGTTTCATATGCATACAAAACAAAATGAAACATCGAGAAAACTAAAAGTAAAACAAGACGCAGACCATTTTACATAAAAAAAGAAAAAAACAACTAAAGAATAACCGAACATAAAATAAAAGAGTACAGAGGAAAATTTATATACCGTAAAATTCTGTAATAAAATAAAAAAGGGCATCGATTTAAGGTCCAGATCGAAGTGAATTAGCGGGCTGACGGAATCAGTCCTAACCAAAAATAGCAAAGATTGATTGATCGAAGAATCAAATATTTTATGTGACATCAGGAGGATTTCAAACCTCTTGAAAGAAACAATTTGTTTCACATTTCCCGGAGTTTCAGGAAGAATTTTAGCTTTCTATAAATACGATGGAAGAAGATTTGGTTCTAGAAGTGTTCCATTAATAAACTATGTTAGCACCATTTGTTGAAAATAATAATAATAATAATAATAATAATAATAATAATAATAATAATAATAATAATAATAATAATAATAATAATAATAATAATAATAATAATAATAATAATAATAATAATAATAATAATAATAATAAAAATGTATTTATTAATGAGGATTTATCTTTCTTTTTTTTTATAACTTTTATTGTTCCTGGCATAGTTTGCCTTTTTTTTTTTTCGTCAACTGCCTGTAAATTTTTCCACGGCACAAATAAATCTAATATTTTAGGTCCAAAACTGATACAACTAGATTTTCCTGTTGCCAAAATGAAATTTTTATGATGTAATATCCTCGTTGGGTTTGCTGTGACGTAGCAGGTTAGTCTAGGCTTCGTATAGCTGTAGTAAATATAAATCAAATAATCTTTTTTTTTTAGATAAAGAAGTCACCTGAAGTCTCAGTACATAAAGGTCGGGTAAGTTTAAGGTCATAAGATTCGTGGCAGTAGATTAGTGTGAGCATTGGTCTCTTGGTATAGCGGGGTCAGGGCATCAATGGGCTGACTGAAATATGAGGAGATGGACTGACTTTCAGAAGGGAGTCGTGGCGGTAGAACCAGCCGCTGATAGGAAATACATTTAGAGGATGGGGAGTATGTA
>JAWDGP010006947.1:32500-45000 GCA_033675545.1 Elysia crispata
GAAGAAAGACAGGTTTTATTTCAACCGTGTAATAAACTTTTCCTGACATAAATCCGGACCTATAACCCAATCCTTTGTTAAAACATGCCTCTTAAAGAAAATCGGTAAAATTATAGTTTGTCACTATCAAGTTAAAATCCCTTTAAAGTTAAAAAAAAATCATAGTTATACGTCGCTTCAGACACTTGTCTCAAAGCTGTGGCTTTTATTGTCCAAAAGACTATGAACTCCAAAATTATGTCAAGAGTTTGGGCAAGGCATATTAATAATTATATAATATTATTACCCAAATGAGCTTTGCGAGTGACAGAACTTATAAACCTGGTTGCGGGAAGTGCAACAATAGATGATTCTCAAATTCTTTGTGGCTCATTCTAAATTTGTAGCGCTTTGAATAGCTGTAATTCTTATTTCTATTTGACTTAAAGAGCGGATGTAATAATTTTATTTTTAGCTTTAAATAGTTTGGTCTGCGCGAAGAGAGAGACAGAGAGATAGATTGATATAAAGATAAATAGATAGATAGTTGGGTAGATAGATTGATAGATAGATAGACAGACAGACAGATAGATAGATAGTAGGATAAAAAGATAGATTATTATTTCTTATTATTTCTCTCCATATTTATCTATCTACCTATCTATCTATCTATCTATCTATCTATTTATCTATCTATCTATCTTTCTATTTATCTTTATATCTGGACGTTTGCTTTTGCAAAAATAAATAGACTTCAAAGTTGTGCCATAATCGCCCTAGGTGTGACTTTGTTTAAATTACAAATACATAAATTTTGGTTGTTTTGTTGCTTTTTTTTTTTTTTCAGAAAAATTGTACAAGCAGTTTTGGAAGGGGTTTCCAAAAAAGTGCACAGCTATTTGAAAAAAAAAAAACAAAAAATATTTAAATCACACCTCATTGGAGTGAATATTTTTATCTATAGACATTTTCTTTCCAGAGAATAATAATAATTATTCTTTGATTCTTCACACTTATCAATGACACCACATCCATTCTTGATAGTCACAGTCAGTTGTTTGATCCACCACAGCTTCCCATAACATGACCTCCATTCTTTTGATCCACCACAGCTTCCCATAACATGACCTCCATTCTTTTGATCCACCACAGCTTCCCATAACATGACCCCATTCTTTTGATCCACCACAGCTTCCCATAACATGACCTCCATTCTTTTGATCCACCACAGCTTCCCATAACATGACCTCCATTCTTTTGATCCTCCACAGCTTCCCATAACATGACCCCATTCTTTTGATCCACCACAACTTCCCATAACATGACCTTCATTCTTTTGATCCACCACAGCTTCCCATAACATGACCTCCATTCTTTTGATCCTCCACAGCTTCCCATAACATGACCTCCATTCTTTTGATCCTTTACAGCTTTCCATAACATGACCCCATTCTTTTGATCCTTCACAGCTTTCCATAACATTTGATCCTCCACAGCTTTCCATAACATTTGATCCTCCACAGCTTTCCATAACATGACCTCCATTCTTTTGATCCTCCACAGCTTTCCATAACATTTGATCCTCCACAGCTTTCCATAACATGACCTCCATTCTTTTGATCCTCCACAGTTTTCCATAACATGACCTCCATTCTTTTGATCCTCCCAGCTTTCCATAACATGACCTTCATTGTTTGATCCTCCACAGTTTTCCATAACATGACCTCCATTCTTTTGATCCTCCCAGCTTTCCATAACATGACCTCCATTCTTTTGATCCTCCACAGCTTTCCATAACATGACCTCCATTCTTTTGATCCTCCACAGCTTCCCATAACATGACCTCCATTCTTTTGATCCTTTACAGCTTTCCATAACATGACCCCATTCTTTTGATCCACCACAGCTTCCCATAACATGACCTCCATTCTTTTGATCCACCACAGCTTCCCATAACATGACCTCCATTCTTTTGATCCACCACAGCTTCCCATAACATGACCTCCATTCTTTTGATCCTCCACAGCTTCCCATAACATGACCCCATTCTTTTGATCCACCACAGCTTCCCATAACATGACCTCCATTCTTTTGATCCACCACAGCTTCCCATAACATGACCTCCATTCTTTTGATCCTCCACAGCTTCCCATAACATGACCTCCATTCTTTTGATCCTTTACAGCTTTCCATAACATGACCCCATTCTTTTGATCCTTCACAGCTTTCCATAACATTTGATCCTCCACAGCTTTCCATAACATTTGATCCTCCACAGCTTTCCATAACATGACCTCCATTCTTTTGATCCTCCACAGCTTTCCATAACATTTGATCCCCCACAGATTTCCATAACATGACCTCCATTCTTTTGATCCTCCACAGTTTTCCATAACATGACCTCCATTCTTTTGATCCTCCCAGCTTTCCATAACATGACCTTCATTGTTTGATCCTCACAGTTTTCCATAACATGACCTCCATTCTTTTGATCCTCCCAGCTTTCCATAACATGACCTCCATTCTTTTGATCCTCCACAGCTTTCCATAACATGATCTCCATTCTTTTGATCCTCCACAGCTTTCCATAACATGACCTCCATTCTTTTGATCCTCCCAGCTTTCCATAACATGACCTTCATTGTTTGATCCTCCACAGCTTTCCATAACATGACCTCCATTCTTTTGATCCTCCACAGTTTCTATAACATGACCTCCATTCTTTTGATCCTCCACAGCTTTCCATAACATGACCTCCATTCTTTTGATCCTCCACAGTTTTCCATAACATGACCTCCATTCTTTTGATCCTCCCAGCTTTCCATAACATGACCTTCATTGTTTGATCCTCCACAGCTTTCCATAACATGACCTGCATTCTTTTGATCCTCCACAGTTTTCTATAACATGACCTCCATTCTTTTGATCCTCCCAGCTTTCCATAACATGACCTCCATTCTTTTGATCCTCCACAGTTTTCCATAACATGACCTTCATTGTTTTGATCCTCCACAGTTTTCCATAACATGACCTCTATTCTTTTGATCCTCCCAGCTTTCCATAACATGACCTCCATTGTTTGATCCTCCACAGCTTTCCATAACATGACCTCCATTCTTTTGATCCTCCGCAGCTTTCCATAACATGACCTTCATTATTTTGATCCTCCACAGCTTTCCATGACATGACGTCCATCCGCTTAACCTCTTACACCGGAACTGGACTACGCCAATCAAAGGTCAGCAGCAGTGTCGAAGTCCTCCAGTCCAGCCAGGTAGTGACCAGACTGTTAAAGCCAGCGTCCAGTTTGGTCGTGGCCTCGGATCAGCCAGTCCAGGTCCTTGAGATTGTCGCTCGCGGTGAGTGAGGTGTGCAGGCAAGTCAGGTTATTGCCTAATTGAAATGTCAGAGTGTCTTCAAGGACCATATAAAATGCACCTGCTGCGACCTTGAAAATAACATTAGGAACCACTAAGTTTTAATGAGAGGCGTGGAAGATGTTAAAATATTTAGAGGTTCTGATTGGATTGATATATATATATATATATATATATATATACACACACACACAGACAGACAGAAAGACAGAGACACACATTCAGACAGAGAGTGAGACAGAAAGAGAGAAAGAGAGAGAAGAAGAGAGAGAGAGAGAGAAAGAGAGAGAGAGAGAGAGAGAGAGAGAGAGAGAGAGAGAGAGAGAGAGAGAGAGAGAGAGTTGAACTAAATCCTCAAGAAAGATAAAGTATCCGTCAATATTGAACCAGTCGATAACTTTGTCAGTGTATTTACGGTATCCTAGAGTACTGCAACTATTGCTTTAAAAAAATTCTCTCTTTCTTTTCGGAGCTTTACACATACTTTCTTATTAAATATTAAGGCGACCTCCTCAAATAAAGTTGGCGACATTGCTTTCTGCTCCAGATGATGGCAGACATGAGTCTGTGGCAGTACTTCCGAGCAGACATGCGTGGACAAACATGTACCAAGTTCATGCACTTCCGGTTAGAGCGCCAGACCAGGTAGCGCACAGGGCAACCATTGTTGTAGAAACAGCTCAGGTAAAAATAGAGATATTGTATAGGGTTTGTTGGAACAATCTCGTTCTCTCTCTCTCTCTCTCTCTCTCTCTCTCTCTCTCTCTCTCTCTCTCTCTCTCTCTCTCTCTCTCTCTCTCTCTCTCTCTCTCTCTCTCTCTCTCTCTCTCTCCCTCGGTCCCTCTCTTTCTATCTCTCTGTCTTTATTTCTCATTTTTCCATTCTCTCTCTTTCTTTCTCTCTCCCCTCCTCTCTTTCTATGTTGCTCTCGATGTCTGCCCCTGCCTATCTCTTTCTTCCCTTTCTCTCTCTCTCTCTCTCTCTCTCTCTCTCTCTCTCTCTCTCTCTCTCTTTCTCCTCCTTTCTCTCCCTTAATCTCTTGCTTTGTTTAATCTTCATCTTTCTTCTGCTGTATAAAAAGCCTGCAGAGAAACTACAAAAGAAATTTAAAACAAAACTCGGTACACATTATAGTAAAGTCATGACAGAAATTGTCAATGCAAAGTTTATCCCTTTCCTCAAACAAGCATAATATTTTCAACGTGGAGCTCGTGAGCCTCAATAACATTTTTGGGCCTTTTTTTCTCCATTTGTTATCCCTTTGTTTGTTACTCCAACTTTTTTCTTTTTTTTTTTTTTGTACTCAATTTTCTTTTTTCTAGTTTTGCTGTTCCAAACTAAATTTAGTTCTTACGTAAGTCCACAGCCACAGTAAAAGCTTTAACGCCCATAAACGAAACCTTTTTAGAGTGACGCTTCAAGCATATTTCACAACCACGTATTACTTACTATTATCATCAGATCCAAGACCTCCTGGTCACCTCACAAGACAACTACGCTGACCTCTCCTCTGACCTCTACTGGGTGGCCATTGGTGACACGGGCTTGTCCACAACCACTCTGAACATGCTCGAGTCTTCCCTCCTGAAAATCTTTCACATTGATGAAAACGTGTCTTTCCAGGTAGGGTGTGAATTCTTTCTCGGCTCTCCGTATTAATTTCTGTTGCAGACTTTTTGCTTAGTTAAAAGGAGAGAAAAAACATTTGAGTAATCTTACTTCATGTATCATCAAAGAGATATCTTGGAACCTGGGTAATATGCAGCTTTTTACCTGTGATTTTGATCTGGGAACAATTTCTACCAGCTTTGACAATTGATCATGTCGTTAGTTAAGACAAAATAAACGTAACTTAACTCAAAGTAACCTAGAGTTAGAGGTATGCACTATCTAAATATCTTATTTGGGATAAATCTCATTTAATATTTTAATTTTTTTTTCTTTTTCTTTGTCTTTCAGGCACGCAGGTTCTTTAGGTTTAAAAATATTGAGAAAAAATGTTCAGGAAAGAAACCTTCTTGCATTAACCTTATCAATCAAGATTGGCCAAAATTGTGACTAATTAAGAAAGAGATAAACTGTAATTAGTGTGAACAAAATAAAGCGAGTAGTGGTCATTAAACCTAAGTAAGTTACGAGTAGTTTGATTTGCGAGTTATGGCTTTTTGCGGTAAAAAATAAAAAAAGCGTTTAGAATATTTATACCCTTATTAATGACAGAGAATAACTGCTGGTGAATTAAAAGAAGCGTAGTTATTCACTACAGTCAAGATCTCTCTGTTCATGTAACATATTCCGCTGTCATTTGTCTCCAAATCTGTCTCGATGTCAGCACTATATCCCTCTTATTTTTTATCCGCCTCTTCTTCTATTACTTGACTTTTTCCAGATTTGGGTGCCGTTTGCTGTGACCAAAATAAGCCAGTCTCTTTATTTTTTTCATCGTGTTCAACGCGCGTTATTCAACATTATAAACGAAGTGCATTCTGAATGTCAGTACAGATTCCTTTATAAATCTTCATCGTGACCCATCAAAGGTTGTGGTAGTGCGCTGCTGCTGCTACTGTTGCTGTATTATACTAAACTGTTCGAAGATGCTGGCGTTATTTTGATTCTAACTCTTCCTTTCTTTCAGCTTCATAAAAAAAATTATTTCTTAACCCTTCTCTAACCCCCCCCCCACACACACACACGCCACCACCACCACACACACAAACACCCTTTTTTTATTATTATTCCTCAGGTTATGCAGAGCGGCATCAACACCAAAGGGCCAGGGGCGTACACAACAACAGCAGGGAGGGGCCAGCGGTGCGAGACCTCACCCTCAAGTAAAAAGTTCTTATCTCAACTTCCTTTACTCCTAAATTGTCATTTTGCATACTCCCCTTCTCCATTTTGGAAACTCGTTCAAAGTTGTCTAAAGTATTGAGATAAGGTAAACAAAAAGTCATACTTGTAGGAATTTTTCCAGTCACCATCAACGATTCCGTTGGGGCTTCTTTCTTTTCACTCATTATTATTATTATTATTATTATTATTATTATTATTATTATTATTATTATTATTATTATTATTATTATTATTATTATTATTATTATTATTATTATTGTTGTTGTTGTTGTTGTTGTTTTTTATGTTGTTGTTGTTGTTGTTATTATTATTATTATTATGATTACTATTATTATTATTATTATTATTATTATTATTATTATTATTATTATTATTATTATTATTATTATTATTATAGATGATATTATCCATATCAACACTCGCTGTTGCCCTGCATATTTATGGTCCACACTTGATATCATAGTTATTCTTAGTTTATTTCTTTGAGAAAACTTTATATAATCTTGATCCCACATGGGATCTGACAAAAGAATACTTTATCATTCATAATCTCATTATTGTTGTTGTCTTTGGGTCTTTTTTCACTAGTAATGATCAGCATAGCTATTGCCATTGATTATAATATCTAAACTATTTAACTGACGTTAAATAACCACTTTAAAGATTGATTTATGCCGTTCTAAAAATCTTTCCCATCTCTTTACAGTGCAGACCTCAGTTGCCGAGAATAAGCTGAACAGAAACAAAAGAAGTAAGAATTTGCTTGCAACAATGGGAAACATAAGACAGCATTAAATTTGAATATTGTATAAAAAGATATATATATATATATATATATATATATATATATATATATATATGAAGATAATTTGGAATAATTGATAAAAGCGCAATCGAACACACCTCAGTCATACCCGAAGAGACCGGAGGACAAAGGTGTCGCTTGTCCTCCGCTTGAAACACTAGAGTGTCGTATGAAGTGAATTTAAGGTAAGATCTTATATATATATATATATATATATATATATATATATATATATATATATATATAAGATCTTATCTATATATATATATATATATATATATATATATATATATATAGCTGTGCGTAAAAAAAGCAATAAAACTAGTGCTCGATAATTGAGGAGCATGGTATATTAAAAGAATGAGGCCTACCTAGTCGCCTTGGTAGAGAAGAACAAAACCACCGCCACCTGTGACGAGTGCCACTTTTAAGACGTGGACCAAGCATATACTACTACTAAGTAGGCTTAATTAAAAAAATTATATATATATATATATATATAGATATATATATATATATATATATATATATATATATATATATATATATATATTTTAATTACAAAAAAATTAAGTAAAATTTAAGGCTAAAAATATTAAATATCTGACACGAGCTAGTTCTGGTCTCTCCAAATCTATTTTAAGATATTTCTGCAATACATTGCCCTACGGGAATACATAGATGCTAATTTATGACCCCCTACATTACAGTAAGCATTTCAAAAGATCTATAGATAGATTAGCTTCTTACCGAGGCCCCTGCATCTTCCCAAATTAGCTCAGTGATCTTTTTAGCAGCGTGCCTTGGTTTGCCCTTGATGATCAATCGTGAACTTACATCTGACTCAGAGATGAATGGTAATGTTTGTATCACTGATTTTATTTAAAATAATGTCACTATCTCTTTACATTGTTAATTTTTTTCCTAAATTCAGCAAATAGTTAAAAAAGAAATAAAAAAACAACTTTAACAACTGTGACCTTATGGGTCTGATTCTTTTCATAAGTTTGAATCTGCTGAGTCTATGCTTTTGTAGCAAAAAATTTCGTAATGGATCATTTCTTTTGTATTTGGTTAAAGCGTTTACAAAGTATGCGACTTTGCGTTAGTTTTTACGCACAAAAAACAAAACAAAAAAACAAAAACAAAAACAAACATTCTTATTCGATTTAGATAAGACGAAGAGGACTATTTTTTTTTTTCAAATGTCGAATCATCTTATGTTTAAGGTGTAACCACAACCGCTAGCCCAGTGACATCCACGACAACACCAGCTGACTCTACAACCACCGCAGCAGTTACGGCTACCACAACACCATCTGGCTCGTCGACAACCACGGCAGCAGCAACTACCGCAAACACCACGACCTCAGCAGCTAACGCCACTATGCCTGCAGCTAACGCCACAACCGCCGCTTCTAACGTCACGACCCAAGCGCCTGGCGCCAACACAACGGCCGCGGCGGAAGAGTCCAGCGGCATGTCTACGGGTGCCATAGCCGGCACGGCTGCCGCAGTCGGGGCAGCCGTGACTGGAGCCGTCGTGGCCGTTGTAGCTGTGAACGTCACCGGAGCAACCGTGGCGGCCACTGGCACGGCTGCAGGCGCGGCGGCCACAGCCGTTGGAGCGAACGTTGCAGCTGCGGGCACGGCTGCAGCCGGGAATGCAGCCGCAGCCGGTGCGAATGCAGCAGCGACAGGAGCTATGGTGTCCACGACTCATGGTGGAGGTACAGCCATTGCGTCAGCCGCCAACCCGGCTATGGTTGCGGTTGTATAGCGGAGTCATGGGCAAAATATACACGATGAAAAATAACATTTGTTGGTGGAATCACACACTGAAGATCATTTGAAGCTTCTAAATTAATTGTATGAGAGGGGGCATTTAAAGTCTAGTAAATTTTTGGATTCTTGCAATCAATAAAAAGCTTATTAATACTCGTGGTAGAATTGTCGAGATAGGATTTTGTCAATCTAGATATATCATTCATTCAAAGGTGAAAATAAAAATTATAATAATATTGTTGTATGGGTAATAACCTAGAGGATACTTTTAAATTCAAATATCAATGGTAAACAAGCAACTCAAACGTTGCTATTTTCTGTGTGTGTGGTTTTGTTATTTTATTTGTTTTTGTTTTTTAACTATAAATTTTGATAGCTAATATAATAAAAGCAAGCTAGACAGATTCTTCAAAACGATAAAATATCGCAGGAGGAATTTTCGGAGAAACGCTTTTGCTGTTGTTGATATTTCGTAGTACTTTCCTCCATTGGTGGGTTTTTTTCCGCATCATTTCCATTTAATATTTCTCCAATTTCGAAAGGCTTTTACCCTGATGATTCCCGGTTTTTGTTTGTTCTCTTGGGCCTGATCAAAATTTTCTTAGCTTTCATCTCTTAACTTCATCGATAAGTTATTTTTAAATAAAATGTGATTTTCAATTAAAGATAATAACAATAGTTGAAACAACACATGTATTATATTTGAGGCCAATATTGAATTGAAAAAAAAAAAACAGCAAACGTTGGAATAGCAAGAAGCCATTAGTTCATTGAGTATTTGGCTAACTTTTTAGCAAAAATTGCGGGAGTCTTGACAAAAAAGTATTTATTGAATTTCTTTGGCGGCATCAACCATGTTCAGATCTCCTTCAATACATTTATTATCTCTCTGGTTATCAGTTTTATTATGCATTAGACAATCGTTCACTGTGTACGAAATCTTGATTAAAATATGGTGTCGAGATGTTTCTATTTCATTAACCAAAACATTAATCAAACTAAAACCGTGTATATAGACCAGACGCACTTTATTTCAGAAAATTCCGGATCATGATGCGTTGCTCGGATACTAAGTTTGATTTTTGTTATTGTTTTGGATATTGGTGAATCAGCTAATCTTCGAAAAAAATTTTGATTTTAGGCTTTGCAAGCCATAATGTCATAACGGCTTCCTGTAGACTGAGGTAGTCTGCCGTTTGGGGTATAGCCCAGGCATAGTTTGGGTTGTAGCCCAGGCACAGTTTGGAATGTAGACCACGCACAGTTTGGGGTCTAGCCCAGGCACAATTTGGGGTATAGCCCAGGCACAGTTTGGGGTATAGCCCAGGCACAGTTTGGGGGAAGCCCACGCACAGTTTGGGGGTAGCCCACGCACATTTTGGGGGAAGCCCACGCACAGTTTGGGGGTAGCCCACGCACAGTTTGGGGTACAGACCAGGCACAGATTGGCGTGTAGCCCACGCACATTTTGGGGTCTAGCCCAGGCACAATTTGGGGTATAGCCCAGGCACAGTTTGGGGTATAGCCCAGGCACAGTTTGGGGGAAGCCCACGCACAGTTTGGGGGTAGCCCACGCACAGTTTGTGGGGGGAAGCCCACGCACAGTTTGGGGGTAGCCCACGCACAGTTTGGGGGAAGCCCACGCACAGTTTGGGGGTAGCCCACGCACAGTTTGGGGTACAGACCAGGCACAGATTGGCGTGTAGCCCACGCACATTTTGGGGTATAGCACAGGCACAGTTTGGGGTGTAGCCCAGGCACAGTTGGGGGTGTGGCCTAGGTACAGTTTGGGGTGTAGCCCAGGCACAGTTTGGAGTATAGCCCAGGCACAGTTTGGGGGAAGCCCACGCACAGTTTGGGGTACAGACCAGGCACAGTTTGGCGTGTAGCCCACGCACATTTTGGTGTATAGCACAGGCACAGTTTGGGGTGTAGCCCAGGCACAGTTTGGGGCATAGCCCAGGCACAGTTTGGCGTATAGCCCAGGCACAGTTTGGAGGTATACTTTGTATATTTTTTAATTATCCCTTCTGATCTGTTTAAAGAGGGAGGAAAAAGGTAACTCACAAAACTCTGGTTTCGTCCGATGAATCCTTAACTGTGTTTTTGATCTGCTTTGCTGCTGTGTGAAATAAAATGGTTTTGTTTTGTTGAATGTACATATTATCTCCACACATGAGATTATAATGCTAATTCTGTGATACACGTTATCTCTTTTCCATTAATATTCGTGAAAATCAAATATTAAACGAACTACATTTAGGACTGCTTGTAAAGTAAACCTGATCCTAACCACTGCTGAGCACTACCTGTTACTCTAATTCTTATAATTCCTGCTTCTAGAGTAAACATAGGAAAGAAAAAACTTTAATAATATGTTTACGGGCAGGAACAAGGTGTAAGTTGTCGTGAAAGAATAAATTTCGACTCAAGGGACATTTAAACAGTTTGGAATTTAGGTGTACCTATAGGGTGAATTTCGCAATAAGTTTTCTCTTATCAGAGTTGAGAGTTCCTTGGAGAAAAAATAAACAGTAAAAACACTATATTGGAAAAGTCCCTTCCAGATATATAACACAAACAAGTTTTTAAAACATGTTTATAACTTGCTAAAACCTCTGTACAAAATAAAATATAAGATTATAATGTCTATCAAGCTGTCAACGGCTGAAGTACAGATAAGATTATAATGTCTATCAAGCTGTCAACGGCTGAAGTACGGATAAGATTATAATGTCTATCAAGCTGTCAACGGCTGAAGTACGGATAAGATTATAATGTCTATCAAGCTGTCAACGGCTGAAGTACGAGATTGTACAAGTTCCGCTTAAAGAACAACAAGAAAAAAAAATAAAGAACCTGAAGTGTTGCAATGTCGTATAGATTCAGGCAAAGATAACTACACAGAAGACACACACAAACACGTAGAACATACACACTTGCACACTCACCATAACTTTATCCTCTCGGACTAATTTCTCATGTTTATAAATATATAAAAACGTGTTGATTTTTTTAAAGCATTAGTTTGAAAATAAAAACAATCATAAAATTACATTGATGGACCTCTGTTTTGTCTCAGCTAAAGATTTTTTGTTTTATTTTTAAGCTTTTTTTCATTCTGTGATAAGTTTACGTTTAGATTTTTAGAATGCTTGGTTTTTCGTGTGTGTGTGTGTGTGGTTGTTTTTAATATTACTTTGCCTACATCACAAAAAAGACGAAATGTTTTGAAATACAAATCAAACATTGAATGAGCATGGCAGAGTCAGCTCGAACCCCCAAGGGTGTAGGTTTGAGTCTACTATCAATGTTGTAGGACCACGGGTTCAAACCCTCATATACCTGAGACCTCAGCAACCACAGTCGAGGTGGTAGCGCTGTTACTACATCAAAGTTGTTGTTGCAGCATGTAGTGGTGTATTAAATGTTTTTAACGTTCAAAACGTACAGAAGGCGATGTAAGGTATGGATACTTTTATTAACGAAGTTTGCAAGTCGGTAGTCAACGAACAAGTGACTATGTTACGACGACACTGCTATGGCTAGATTGTGTGTGTGTGTGTGTGTGTGAGAGAGAGAGAGAGAGAGAGAGAGAGAGAGAGAGAGAGAGAGAGAGAGAGAGTGAGAGGCAAAACCGAGGAAAGGGGGATGAGGGGTAGACGGAGGGCTACCCAGGTTGGCACCGGGAAAACTAGGCT
>JAWDGP010006947.1:47500-52500 GCA_033675545.1 Elysia crispata
CAAACGCAAAATCCACGCAAAATTCAGCTACTGCTGTCCATTTTTAGTGTAGAACGAGGTGTATAAATTCATAAACGATGGAGTAGTCATATGTACCCCTTTAATCTTTGGTCTAAGAGTGCCAGTTAATCAAGGCGCGTAACTCTCGCTGACCTTTTTTAGGAACATCATCTATTACTAGCTATATATCAAGCGATGATATATTATTTATATACAAAGTATCTAGATCTAACTATCCATTTATTATCTATGTATCTTTCTAGCTAGTTAGGTAAGTAGGTAAGTATCTAGCCTTCTTTCTATCTACTGTATTGTTATACCTTTCAATTATCGACATTTTTCTATTTTATCTAACTATCTATCTATATCTCACTATCTATTAATTGATCTACCAATTTATCATCACAACGCTCTAACTAGACTACTAATAGAATCAGTGCTTCAACTGTCTAGGCATTTAACAAAGTTTAACATTTTTCTTTACGCTTAAGAAAAGATTACGAGTTTCAGCGCTCAAAATCCTTTGTAATTCTTTCCGAAAATTTCTTTGCTCTCTCTCTCTCTCTCTCTCTCTCTCTCTCTCTCTCTCTCTCTCTCTCTCTCTCTCTCTCTCTCTCTCTCTCTCTCTCTCTCTCTCTCTCTCTCTCTCTCTCTCTCTCTCTCTCTCTCTCTCTCTCTCTCTCCCTTGTTTTTTTTTTTAAGAGCTGTCTTTCACGTGCTCAAAATTAACCTCAAATCGTGCTTCAGAAGTACGGCGAAAACAATCCATCCCTGAATCAATCTATTGCTGGCGCTTATGTTTGGAGTACACCGGATGCCTTTCATTGCTCCTGCGCTATAACACGGACTTGCTGGCGCTTATGTTTGGAGTACACCGGATGCCTTTCATTGCTCCTGCGCTATAACACGGACTTCCGGCGCGCCTCACTCAAGAGATTCTGCCTGAGGTATTGAAATTGTCCTTGTCTATTGTTCCAAGGGGAGATTACCTGAACAGCAAACCGGAAAAGGAACAAGAGAGGTGCGAGGCGGGAACGAAGAAAGGGACATAATCGAAAGAAAAAACAGATGAGCTGAACCGCATATGCCGAGTGTAAACATTAATGATTACAAAAAAAAAAACAACAAAAACAAAAAAAAAAAACATTTGAAATCTTTCATCACAAAGAATTACGTATATATATATATTGCCACAAGTTGTTGAATCATTTATCAACTTAGAAAGCATGGTTGTAGAAGGGAAACATGAAGCAAGGAAAGGAGGAACAAGCTTTTAAATTTAATAATAATATCATAATAATAATAATAATAATAATAATAATAATAATAATAATAATAATAATAATAATAATAATAATAATAATAATAATTATAATAATAATAACAATAATAATGAGTTCTAGAGCGCTCTCCAATGAAAATTCAGCTCTGGGCGCTTATGCACCTCAAAATCCCCTAAAAAAAAATTAAAAGGAAAATTAAAAATCAGCTAAGATAAATAAAGAGATGAATGACAGCTTCAGACACAGAACAGCTGAAAAGAAAAAAAGACCCAAAGATATAGACTGTAAAATATACTTGAGAATGCCCGACATGTGTGCTGACAACCGAACAAATAAACCCACATCACACATGTGTATTCAAGCTGATTGTGTTAACGAATGAGGTCAACTGGTCATCCGCCACAGAAACTTCATGGTAACCACACTGCCACAGAGATCGTGGTAACCAAACCGTCATAGAGGCTTCGTGGTAACCACACTGCCACAGAGACTTCGTGGTTACCAAACCGTCATAGAGGCTTCGTGGTAACCACACTGCCACAGAGACTTCGTGGTTACCAAACCGTCATAGAGGCTTCGTGGTAACCACACTGCCACAGAGATTTCGTGGTAACCAAACTGCCACAGAGATTTCGTGGTAAACCACACTGCCACAGAGACTTTATGGTAACC
Source organism: Elysia crispata (assembly GCA_033675545.1). NCBI lineage: Eukaryota > Metazoa > Mollusca > Gastropoda > Plakobranchidae > Elysia > Elysia crispata. The sequence continues at coordinate 49,456 of JAWDGP010006947.1, forward strand.
AAACTGCCACAGAGACTTCGTGTTAACCAAACCGCCATAGAGACTTTATTATAACCAAACCGCCACAGAGACTTTGTGTTAACCAAACCGCCATAGAGACTTTATGGTAACCAAACCGCCACAGAGACTTTGTGTTAACCAAACCGCCACAGAGACTTTATGGTTACCACACTGCCACAGAACCTTCATGGTAACCAAACCGCCACAGAGACTTCGTGTTAACCAAACCGCCATAGAGACTTTATGGTAACCAAACCGCCACAGAGACTTTGTGTTAACCAAACCGCCACAGAGACTTTATGGTTACCACACTGCCACAGAACCTTCATGGTAACCAAACCGCCACAGAGACTTTATGGTAACTAAACCGCCATAGAGACTTCGTGGTAACCAAACCGCCATAGAGACTTCATGGTAACTAAACCGCCATAGAGACTTCGTGTTAACCAAACCGCCATAGAGACTTCATGGTAACTAAACCGCCATAGAGACTTCGTGGTAACCAAACCGCCATAGAGACTTCATGGTAACTAAACCGCCATAGAGACTTCGTGGTAACCAAACCGCCACAGGGATTTCATGGTAACCAAACCGCCACAGAGACTTCGTGTTAATCAAATCGCCACAGAGACTTCGTGTTAATCAAACCGTCACAAAGACTTCATGGTAACCACACTGCTTCATGATTACCATTTCGTTAAGGTTAATGTGAACGGATTAAGCGGGCCGGAATATAACATCGATCACTTTGATTACCAATATCGGTTTAGAGTTTATGAGGACCAACTCGGTTCTGAATGAATGCACTTTGGAGGACTTTACTCTTTCCCAGTTGACTTTTTTTCCCTTCTCAAACTTTTCTCGCTTCCCTTTTTGCTAGAGGCGGCTGAACACTTTAAGGTTTACAGTGCGCTTCTAAAAAATTATTTTTTTCCATCCCGATTCGGAGCACCTCTGGTCGTGGTGTTAGAGCGTCCGCCCTAATATCCTCTGGGCTTATTATTTGTGGGTTCGAGTCTCACAAACTGGGTATATGAGTTTAGGGCATGTTTTTGAAGGTTCCATCTTCAAGATACCTGATAGAGGTTTTAAATTTATACGCAAAAGGGCCTTATACCTCCATGAGGTGGCTGGGCTACATGAAAGAAGAATAAAAAAAAATATTAAAAAAAATAACAACAATATGATACAAATAGAGCAACTAATTAAGAGCTATTTACTTAAAAGTGTACAATGCTTTGATTGGGTAAAATTAATGATTAATAAAAAGATTAAATTAATGCCAGCGACGATCTCGTCTTTAATAATCCCCATCTGTAATACACAGACACACACAAACACATAATATTCAAGCTCCAGGGCATAAACAAATAGACTGAAAATTGGAAGGTTTGCGAGGTTATGTAAATAAAACGAAGTTTTACTGTAGCGTTTCTTCCCTCGGACATTGCATAATCCTTTGCAAGTTCTATAATTATTCCCTGTTTTTCCTCCATTTTTTTTTTTTTTTGCCTCTTTTCCCCTTTATTATGTTGTATTAATACGGTCGGACCTGCGGCAACTGTGGCATAATCCACCTCACCTCCAACTTATGTATCTAATTAAAGATTTTCTAGCTTTACGTAGCAGCTCTAATTGCTTCACCCCACAGAAGGCTGTCTTTAGTGGCCGATGAAGGAAACAGCTCTAGATGATATCAGAAGCCTGTACTACAATTTATTTATTTATTTTGCTTGTAGAAAGTTGGTCTGACAAATTCATTTTCAAGTAGAGAAATGGGTCTTGGCCTTGAAGCTCATTTTTTTTTTTTTGGAAAATTTTCAATTATTAGACACGTCTATGCCAGTCTCAAAAGCGCTATTGCCTGTTACAGCTTTTTTCAGGCAGGTTTCTTTGTTATTTGTTTAATCTAACTCTTCCCAAGGCACAGTTGTATGAGGCCTTCGAGCATATCAAAATTACGCCTCCATCCGGCTGGGCGGAACCGAATTTAAAGTCTCAACCGTATTTGGTGAAAAAAAAAAAACAACAAATTTTTAAGAAAAATATAATACTAATAATGGTATTATCTTTTTAAAATCACATCTAAAAGTTTAAAGATTAGACTGAAATTCTGTCACCGATTACTGGGCTTCCAAGAAATTTCACTAGAAGCACTTATGCATTGTCTTTGTGATAGCGATCTGTGGAGAGACAAGTCGACTTCCGATCTTTCAGGTAGTGCGAGGACCTAGTCTTGTCAAACAGAACCTTGGGTTGATAAGACTAAACAGTACCAGGGTCAAAAAAAAAAATTCTGCAATCGTGATAAATACGAGTTGTGTTGTCGATGTCATATTGGTATTATTACTGTTCGCTTCTATTTGGAATTCTGTACTGAACAATTTCTATGATAATAGTAATATGTAGATATTGAACAGCTGAATGTATAAACATTAAAGCAGTGATTCCCAAAATATTAAAAGTTCATGGCTTGATTGTTTAGATCGTTACATCTTAAGAAATTAGACAAAAACAAGCAAAGACTTCTATTCATATTGAAAGATGGTCTGGTTTCCTACTATCGCATGCAATTGTTATTTAAACTGATTTTTTTGGCATTAAAAACCGACAAAGAAGAGAAATTATCATTTATATTTGTTATATTTACGTCGGAAGAAGAGGGTGAATTTACAACACCGATGGGAGGAGATAGTCGGTAAATCCACGATAAAAAATGGACGTCGTAAACCACCGATTATCTCGACATCGTAAAAAAATCAAATATCGGTTCGCATCCCCAACTCTCTGTCTGTCTGTCTGTCAGTCAGTCTGTCTGTCTGCCTGTCTCTCTCTCTATTTCTCTCTATATATTTCTCTTTCTCTTTCTCTCTCTCTCTCTCTCTCTCTATTTCTCTCTATATATTTCTCTCTCTCTTTCTCTCTCTCATTCTCTTCCTATCTATCTCTCTCTTTCTCCCTCTCCCATCTCTCTCTCCCCCCTCTCTCTCTCTTTCTCTCTCTCTCTTCTCGGTTTCTCTCCTCTCCCTCTCTATCTCCCCCCTC
>JAWDGP010006947.1:55000-68244 GCA_033675545.1 Elysia crispata
TAAAAGATTTTTTTTTTTCAGATCAGTCAAAGGTTCAGATTTACAAATGTGGGAAAAATATTATGAAGTTTCTCCAAGTTCTGTTCTAAGCGCGAGAAAAGGGGGAAAGAAAGTAAAAAGGAAGCAGATAGTTCGATCTTATAGCACCTCTGTATGGAGATTGTCGTCAATATTTCTATCCAGGCTTTGGATTTTTGTTGTTTTACTCCAGCGACCTGTGAAAAGCTAATGGCTGGGAAATGATTCTAGAGATTACTGACTGGATGAAATATTGTAGTTCACCCTGTGGGAAGGATTTTTATGCTACTTTTGTTTGTTCGTCTTTAGAGTGCAGCTAGTGATTAGAGGCGGTTGTGTAAAGTAAAGTAGTAGATGAGTTATAAATTGTATTTAAAAGTGCACGGAACAGCCGGTGAGGGGTTAAATCTTTGAACTGGTGCGGCAATGTTCATTTAAGCCCGTGAGTCTGGTCCGTATTGTTCGTTCCAGTTGTTTGCGCATCTTTCAAGTGACTGGAGACGGTTGTGTAAAGTGGTAAATATCTTAGAATTGAATTCAAAATTGCAGGAAAGGGGTTAAATATTTCATGAGTTGAGTTAATGTTCATTTAGACCCGTGTTTGTGCCTGTATAGTCCATCACAGTGGCTTTAAATAGTTGTTGGGTTTTCTCGAGTGGGTTTATTTCGCTAAATAAAGTTAACATAGCCTTGATTTTTACAGTGTAAATTGGTGTAGAATCAAGTGAACATTAGTTTTACATTTAATCATGATATAAAAACGTTCCACAAAAAAAATATTCCTTTCGTATAGATTTACAAAGTCTTTCGGAAATTTGTGTGAAATCTCGAATTCCGCTATGAGTAATGTTTTCTGACTTCTGTCTATCTAATTGGGGACTGTTTGGTTATCACAGCGTCCTGTTACCTTAACCCAGTGAATATCGGTACTGGTTGTATTTGAAACTTCAACAGGAATAATTCACTGGCTTTGTTAAATCCAGACTATTTATAGATGCTTTTCAACATAAATTTTTCATGCAGGTTACCATAAAAAGGCAGCTGGAATTTTCTGCGGATTTCCGAAAGGCAGTGACCCGTTCAGCACTTTTTTATTTTCTATTTTATTTCTTTATTTGTTTATTTACTTTTTCTGGGAGTTTCAAGCCTTCCAATAAATATTTAAGAAATAGATTAAGAAAGAGCAGGATTAGCTGTTTTCCTATATTTATCATGAACTTTTAATGAACCTCGACAACTACAACCTGAGGAAAAATCTGGGATTCCTTGTATTAAGTCTTGAAATGCTTAACGGAGGCAAGAGACGCTAGAAAAAACTGAGATCATCTAAAAGTGGATGGGTTTATTGAATAAAGAAATAAATAATTCCTGAACTTGCCTCTCCTTCATAATCTGGGTTTATATCTTATCAGGGGAAATCGACTATTTCTGTATTTTTCCAATTAACATTTTTTAACGCATATAAGAAGACTTCTGATTCAAGCAAAAGAGTCAAAAATGGTGCGCTGCCATTTGGGTATTCATAGCTGCGCATTTATTTATTTAAACCTGCATGTTTAGCCAATAATTTTTTTTTAAGCAAACGCTCTATATCAGATGTCAGGACCTTCTGCCGTAATGAAAAAAAAATGCGGTCTTCAGTAGCAGGAGAAAAAATAGGGCAAAATCATTTTTTTTTTTAATGTTTGAATGCACTGCTCCATAAAATAAAAACATGGAAGACGTGCGAACGATGGATTATAAAAGAGTTCACTGTTGACAAAATTCATCGTTTTCAAAGTATTAAGAAGATTGCGCTGTTTCCCAAATTAAAACTGAATGAACCTCTAATTCTCCAGTAAAAGTTTTAAGTTTCACTTCTTTCCAAGGTTGCCTTAAAGAGTCGTGTCATTCCTAAAGATATGGAAAAAGTTTTCATTTGAAAAGCTTGGTTTGGAGTGTTTTAGATGTACACTTATTTGTTTCATTTAAAAAATACATTTATGAATTATTTTCACTCTCGTGTTTAATTAACTCTTAGTTTCATTTCCTTTTTGAGATGATATGAGGATTAAATCTAAACTAGAACAGAAAGATAAATTTGCTAAATCTAAGTCTATTTAAAGATTCTTTTAACTACTTTTTATCACGACCATGTGTAAAATAAATGGGCAGTTAAGAATTCTCAAGAGGCAGTGCATCTTTGGGCGCTATTTTGCGGGGTTTCACAGCCTTCTGAAGTTTTATAATCGGTGTTTAAAAGCGTCTCAAAATCCCAAGACACGGGGTGGTTTCTCAAAGACAGAGTATCCATACATGCTCTATAATCGGTCTTTGAGAGCGTCTTAAAACCCCAAGACACAGGTTGGTCTCTCCCAGACAGAGTATCCATATAACGTTGTAGAAGCTTCTACCGTGTTTAAACTATTATTTTCGTATGGAAAGTTATATTCCTTATCACGAAAGGTTAAAAAATTTTGTCGCATAATACTGAAAAAAATTGGCTAATTCTATACTTATTGTCTGTTAATATAGATTTCTCTACAACCTCAGTACGTATATTAGGCTTTGTAAATTTTAAATGTTCTAGTCTTTGGAGAAGTTTTTTACTATTATAATACTTAGTTTTATTAACGCTCACTTTGAGATTTAGTATTTTCAATCGGCTTTCCAATACTCCTCGAAAAGCATGTTGGTGCCCTAAGAGTAGACCCTACAACTACTACTACTACTGTGCTATATCACCGTTCACATCCTAGTGCTCCGACTTGGACGCCTCGGCTGCCTCTCGGATGTTCGCTGATAGTCTCCTCCACTGTGTTTTATTTTCTGCTGTTGACCCTACGGCCTGTGTAATTCTCCTTGGAGATAGACTCTTCTGCTTTCTTAATGCTCTTGTGCGTTTTTGCAATCTTACAGCTGTTATAATTCTTCAAAGTGATGGTGTTTGTATGTGTATTAATTTCATACATTGATGAGTTATGTATTAATTGATTTAAGAAATGTTCTCTTTTTATCTTTAATTTTATTTGCTTTCCTTTTCTGTTACTTTGTCTTTTTTTCCCTCTTATTAAATGCTTTGACGGTTTCGAACATCCGTGGACCTTTTTGTATAACCTTTACTACAAATATGGCGTGCACGTTAGCCTTGAGTAATAATAAACTAATGGTATTCTTTTGTAATGATCAACTTGTCAGTTGTTTTTTTATCCAACTATTTTTTCTTTTGTCTTTTCTTTCTTTCTTTTAATTTCTTTTTCTCTCGTTCCAAAACGAGTAATCCAATGTAGGAGTAATGAAGTTCTGAGAGTTAAAGAAGCATTGGTATGTAACTTGCGAAGAGAGAAACAAAGTGAGAGAGAGAAAGGGGGAGAGAGAGGAAGAGAGAGATTGGGAGAGAGAAAGAAAGAGAGAGAGTGAGAGAGAGAGAGAGAAAGAAAGGAGAGAGGGATAAAGAAAGAGATTGTGTACCTTAGGAGGAGAGAGAGAAAGAGAGAGATTAAGAGAGAAAGAAAGAAAGAAAGGGAGAAAGAATGAGAAAGAGTAAGAGAGAGACAGACAGACAGAGAAGGGGTGGGAAAAGAATGATATAAATGGGAGAAGATTAGCTTGATGGTTAGAGGGAGACATAATGAGACAAAGAAAGAACAGAAGAAAGAAACGGGAAGATTAAAATAGAGAGAAGGGAAGTACAGAGTGTAAAAATAATGACGTGTATATGTATGTGTATATAAAATGTCTGTGAGTGGCTTTTTCATTTTTATTACAGACAATCGATAAATGATTAAAAAAAAATGACAGGACTAAAGCTGATCTCATTAAAGAAAAAAGTACTTTAAAGCTTCTTGCCTTTCGCACAGATTGTGGACAAACGCTCGAATTTCTCACTTCATCAACTGACTTTTGGCACGAGATGTACTCTCGCCTTAATGGTCCTGTCATGGCTACAAGACACAGCGCCGATATGTCTATAATATTATAGTTATTGGACCTTTGTTACCACAGAAGGCCGTAGGAGAAGATGGCAGACAAAACCTAAAGAGTGGTTACACATGCTGGAAATAATTATAATTCTCACCTACTTTTTACTCCATTTTTATATACATGTCCACGCACGCGCAACGTCCCCATTTTATTGCTGTTTGTTTTTGTTTTTATGAGACATCAGCAGATTTACAAAATCTAAGGAGCGGATACACATGCTGGAAATAATTATAATTCTCACCTACTTTTTACTCCATTTTTATATACATGTCCACGCAACGTCCCCATTTTATTGCTGTTGGTTTTTGTTTTTATGAGAGATCAGCGGATCTACAAAATCTAAGGAGAGGTTACACATGCTGGAAATAACTATAATTCTCACCTACTTTTTACTCCATTTTTATATACATGTCCACGCAACGTCCCCATTTTATTGCTGTTGGTTTTTGTTTTTATGAGACATCAGCAGATTTACAAAATCTAAGGAGCGGATACACATGCTGGAAAAAATTATAATTCTCACATCCTTTTTGCTCCGTTTTTATATACATGTCCACGCAATGTCCCCATTTTATTGCTGTTGGTTTTGGTTTTTGTGTAAATTAGTTAGGAGTTTAGATGGGACAGAAAAGTCTTTTTTGATTTCTCTGTTTCAATAAGTCCAGGTTTCGATATAATAGCGATTTTTTTTAAATTCACTTTCCTTTAATTCTTATTGATTGGGTTACTACTTTTCTCACAGCTCTTTCTATCTTGAGTAATTTTAAAATGGGTTTCATCTAACTTTAAACTTATTTATTCCGTTGCCTTCTTATCTCGGTATCTTACTACCTTTCTCTCACATCCCCCTGTCTGTCTGTCTCTGTCTGTCTGTCTCTGTCTCTCTGTCTCTGTCTCTTTGTCTCTGTCTGTCTGTCCGTCTCTCTGTGTCTCTGCCTCTGACTCTGTCTCTCTTTGTCTGTCTCTGTCTTTGTCTCTGTCTCTCTCTATATCTGCCTCTGTCCCTGTTTCTCTCTGTCTCTGTCTCTCTCTGTCTCTGTCTCTCTCTGTGTCGCTGTCTCTCTGTCTCTCTTTGTCTGTCTCTGTCTTTGTCTCTGTCTCTCTCTATATCTGCCTCTGTCCCTGTTTCTCTCTGTCTCTGTCTCTCTCTGTCTCTGTCTCTCTCTGTGTCGCTGTCTCTCTGTCTCTCTCTATATCTGTCTCTGTCTCTCTGTCTCTGTCTCTCTCTCTCTCTCTCTCTCTCTCTCTCTCTCTCTCTCTCTCTCTCTCTCTCTCTCTCTCTCTCTCACTCTCACTCTTTTCTTGTGCGCCTCTCTGTGTCATTGTACCTGTAAATCTTGCTATTATGCTCTTATTATCTTGGTTCACATTTTTCTATATATGTGAAACCATATATTTATATATATATATATATATAAACATTGAAGATTGCACAAATATCTATGCAGGCATTTATTTAAAAACAAAGAGTTGACGTCTTACTCAATGCATGATGGTACAGGTCACCAGTATAGATGTTTAAGGAGAGGTGATAAACGGTCCAGCTTTTTCTGCCCGTTACCATTCTAGCGGCACTATTTTGGTATCTTTGTAACCTATCCAGGATGACGTTAGATAACTTCTAATATAAAGAAAAACACTAACCCTACCTTTAAAGAATAAAAGCTGATTCAAGGGTCTTTTTTAATGTTTCTTTCAGAAATATTGTCAAAACGCTTACTCTCTACGATTCAGGATACACTACCTAACACTAACAAACGTGGCTTATATGTGACTCGATAATTATTTTATTCCCTTCATACGCACCAAGATTTTTAGCTTTATCAATAAAAGTTACTGCATCATTTCCAGTATTTTTGTTTTACATCTATACTTAGCTGTGTCGCTCTTTAGAAGACAATAACTTGTGATACTTTCGTCACCCTTTCTTTTTATTTTTAGAGTGAAGCAATTGTAGAAAGGCCAAGACGCAAACTCATAACGGCACTAATTAACGTTTATTAACAGATATGTCCCAAAACAAGGCCATGTCAACTCGCTTAATGTGGTCGTTAAGTCACGGTCATAAATCAAAGTGGAAGACTGCGGCCCGATTTTTCCACATCTTTCACTCCTTGGGCGCGATTCAGAAGTGTATGGTACTTTAAGTGTCACTTGATACCTCTCTCAGAATGCCAATGTGATGTCCTCGAAATGCCATAAAAGAGAGATTGTTTTATGCTAGGATTAGCGATCACTCTTTCTTTGACCACCCCCTTATACTATTATTAGAGCGTCGTGTGGCAATTTTGAATTATCCTACACTTTCGCGTTGAGAATGTACTGGCCCGAAAGACGTGCCGTTAATTTAGCTCTTGAACCACTGACATGTGTGCACGTACCCTCTGGTCTTGTCGGAATCCGACGTCAAGTGCTTTCCTGTCCAGCCTCTTTTATTCTTTATGTGTTCTCAGTGATATTTCTTTTTTTTTTTCTTTTCTTTTCTTTATTTTTTTTTTTTTTTTTTTTTTTTTTTTGTTATTTTGTAAAATTGTTGTTGTTTCGAAGTATTATAGTACCATTGCATTTCCCAATATATACATATTGTTTTCCCCATTTCACTAAACTTTTGTGAGCTCCCAAAACAAAATAACATATTAAATTCACTTTGTTTGAAAGAAAAAAAAAAATGCAAAAAAGCTAAGAGTGTTGTGCGTCAGTGGCATGACGGGAGATCGAGAATGAAGACAACAGCAGAGCAACAGCCGCTCCTCTTAGGTGAAGATCCATTCTTTGTTATATTACTTTTTTTTCCTGATTGTGGGATTGGCTGGTTTTTTTTTTTTTTTTCATATTTTACTTAACTTTTGTGAGCTCTCAATACAAAAATAACATATTAAATTCATTTTGTTAGAAAAAAAAATAAAAAAGGTCAAAAGTGTAGCTCGGCAGTGGCATGACGGGAGGACGAAGACAATCCCAGTGCAACGACCGCTCCACTTAGCTGAAGATCCATTCTTAATCTTGCTGTATTTATTTTCCCTGGTCGCGTGATTGGCTGACATTAAGGGCCATGCCTCGCTCCCAGCTCATCATCAACAGTTCAAGATGATTGAGATTGTTTCAACAGTTCAAATCTATATCGTTTTCATCTAATTTTCTCTTTATAAAAAGTGCAGAGCTCTTTAGACAAGCAGCTTTTGTGTTTATGGAACGTCTCGTCTCAGCTGATATCATGAAACAATGGAGCCTGCGCCATTTTTACTTTGGCTCTACGTCATTTTTGGTGTAATGAGGATTCTAGCTGTGTTTGACTTTATAATAACGCTTGGTCGTAGTTATTATTTCAACGGTTTTACCAGTAACTTTGACAGTTCGATCTAGACAGTATCCATTATCCTTGTAGCAAACCTATTGGTATAAGAGAAGGATAGGTTTAAGTACAATATGTATACGGATAAACACGTAATATTCTTCTCACAGTTATTCATATACATGCTCTTTCAATTAGCATTAATGGAAACTCCAAACCCACAGGAATTTTATTGGATCTGTGTGTTCGAGGGGCAGAAATGTAGCCTTTAATAAACAAAAATAATTGCAAAATTATATTTCTATTTATCATTGTATTTTCTTCTTGCAGCAATTTTCCCAGCAACATCTATCAGGGTGGCTGCTATGACTCTATTTTATCATGTCTTTCATAAGTTGACCATAGTAAAGAAACAACTTTAATCCTATAAACCCCAAAAGCTGCCAGACAGATGCGGCTACAATGCAATCTAACTTAAGTCTGTCTGTTCTGACAGTGATACTGTGTTCATTCATATCAAGATGTAGCGAAATTTTCACTTCAATTGGCAGAGATTCTGACGGAGGAATAATTTCTGACCGCGATTTCAATTTTCGGTCCGTGAGCGGCTGTGCGAGTGGACTTATTTCTCAAGATACACCTTTGGTGGATTTGAAGCAAAGTTCCAAATTTCCTCGCTCGGAAATAGAATGTGCTGTGAAGTGCAGAGGTGATTCCCGTTGTGTGGCTTACAATTATCGGAAACAGGTCGTAAATGGATTGATAGATGCGGGTCAGCAGGAATCGCCCTGTCAGCTGTTGGGGTCACTATCGTCCAGGACCTGTGCTGATCTGGTGTCTAAACCAGAATGGACGTTTAAATACGGTACGATTAAGTTTTTTTATTGTTGTTTAAACGGTTGTATTGCAATTAAAACAGCACTCGAAAGTATAGGAGATATAATGGTTGTAGTATGTATAAAAATCACTTGTCGTGATTATTATGGTAGTAGTAGTAGTAGTACTAGTAGTAGTTGTAGTAGTAGTAGTAGTAGTAGTAGTAGTAGTAGTAGTAGTAGTAGTAGTAGTAGTAGTAGTAGTAGTAGTAGTAGTAGTACTAGTAGTAGTAGTAGTAGTAGTAGTAGTAGTAGTAGTAGTAGTAGTAGTAGTAGTAGTAGTAGTAGTAGTAGTAGTAGTAGTAGTAGTAGTAGTAGTAGTAGTAGTACTAGTAGTAGTTCTTGTAGTAGTACTAGTAGTAGTAGTAGTAGTAGTAGTAGTAGTAGTAGTAGTAGTAGTAGTAGTAGTAGTTGTAGTAGTAGTAGTAGTAGTAGTAGTAGTAGTAGTAGTAGTAGTAGTAGTAGTAGTAGTAGTAGTAGTAGTAGTAGTAGTAGTAGTAGTAGTGGTAGTAGTAGTGGTAGTAGTAGTAGTAGTAGTAGTAGTAGTAGTAGTAGTAGTAGTAGTAGTAGTAGTAGTAGTAGTAGTAGTAGTAGTAGTAGTATTAGTAGTAGTAGTAATTGTAGTAGTAGTAGTAGGTAACAGTACAAGTAGTTCTATAATATTTAACATCTCTTAAGTTTGTCTCGGAGATATTGGTGATGATGTCGATTTTCATGTTCTACGCGCTTTCTCTAGCTCCTGGTTGTGTTTCATTTTATCTCTGTGTCCAAAAAGGAAGACAGATTTAAATATGACTAAAAGGATTATTATTAACCGCCTTTATAAAAAAGTTTTTGTGACAAATAAAGAGACGTCAGCTCGGTAAGTCAGTGCTAAAGAGTCCATTCTTCGTTCTCCATAAAGTAAGGGACAAACTTTTCTGCACAACTAGTGGTTACTACAGAAATTGAATGTGTCCCTGTGATATATTACACTATGGACTTAAGTTGCACCGTGACATAAATTGTAAAAAATATCATAGAAATGAAATCACTTATCTAATAAAATCTTTTAATGAACGTTTTAAAAAAAAAAATCACACAATGCTATATTAATTCTCCTGAGGCTTTTTATTTAGAACTCAGCCTGCTTGGCAATTGGAGGCACGTGCAAGCTTTTAGTGTGGTTAGAAATATTAAACCAGGTTTTTTAGAGCAGGCTCACCTAAAAATTGAATCTTATGCCCAGTTTGAACAAAAAGAGACCATAGAGTAGCAAGTCAATACGGGGCTTATTTACATTTTGGAAGACACGTCGACCTTGTTGCTAAAAATATCTTATCGAACTCGCGTGTGTTTGGTTAATACGCAGTTTCAGGCGTGTTGTTTTTGAGATCCTAATTCCTGATTTGGTGAGATTTTACCTTCATGGTCTTCTTGTCTGAATTACCAGCATCTGATAGAGTTTTTTGTTTCCTTCAAACAGCAATTATTGGATCTTGTTTTATAAATTTGCTTTTTTTTCTTTTTTTTTTAACCACATGAGCGCTTTCTATGTCAAGGTGTGGTAATTAAGAATAAATATCGATCAAAATAATGTGCGATTACTATTATCGATTGCTTTTTATATTCTTCATTCTATTTTTTTTTCACTTCAAATCACTGTAATCGTATAATGATTGATTGATGGTTTCAATGACTAATCTATTGGTTGAGTATTGATGGAATGATTGGCCGGTTTATTGAAATTTGATGAAGGGATTGATTATTATTTTGTTCGCTTCATTAGCTGAGTGATTCAATTTTTTCGGTGATTAATTAATTGATTTTTGATTGGTTGCTTGATTTTTTGGTTGGTTGGTTGCTAGGTTGATTAATTAATTTACAGGCTATTTGATAGGCATAGAGCGTCTCTTACAAGTTATCTGACATCAATGCTGGCAAGATAGTTACAAAGCATTTGGGGCGGAATCCTTCATACCTATCAGTGAATAAATTAAAGCATGTCTATCAGCGGTCCTCAAACGAGCTGAACAAGACAATTTTTTTTTAGTTTTATCAAATGATATCAAAATGTAAACTGGTCTTGTTCTTCATGATATGAACAAAGATAATTCATCTATATCGCAAAAATATACTAAGAATAGCCTCTTTTCATAAGAATGCATTTTATGTAATAATATAATAGCCAGGGTCACAAGCATAAGAACACTTTAAACTTCCAAGTCGAAAAAAATTTAAAAATGTCCCCATTGAAGTTATTAACACACGTTACAATAAACATAGCATTCAAAATTGCCATGAAAAATGTTTTTGCATTTCAATTTCATAGAGAACATTTTAAATATATCATGTCCCGTGTATGAAGAAAATATCTTAAAGAATTTCAAAGATGTTGAGCTAAAAATGGTTAGGATTATCAGCACAACTCAGGTCTTAATTGCGCTTTCGCGTCTTTATGGCGGATTTTCGGATTCCGTGCCTTGGCGACTTCACACGAAGCGGCGATTTGTAGTTCTGTTCGTTTTTATCATTCTGTGGGAAACACGTAGAGTCGAACACATTTTTGACAACGAGGTCAGATTTAAATAGATAGGTAGGTAAGTAGATAGATAGATAGGGGATAGATTGATAGATAGATAGATAGTTAGATAGATAGATAGATAGATAGATAGATAGATAGATAGATAGTTAGATAGATAGATAGATGGATAGATTGATTGATAGACAGATGGATAGGTAGTTAGATAGATAGAGAGAGAGAGAGATAAATAGATAGATAGATAGTTACATAGACAGCTAGATGTAAATGTGCATCATAACACATAAAGATAGATCTAGTTCTCTAGATCCATGGATAGTCAGAGGAGATGGACAAACAGACAAACAGACAAACACACAGACACGCAGACAGACAATTGAGTCCCATCCCCTCACTGTCCCCAACCCTGTTTTCTCTCTCGCCAGCGTCCAGCAGCTGTGATGCCCCGAGTCTGACCCTGGCGGATGGGTGGGATCTCGCGTACGCCACAGATATTGGAGGGCGCCAGTGTTTTGGCTCACTAGACACTCTAAAGAGCAATCTCAAGGTAATCTTTCCTAGCGGTTAATAGGGGGAAAGTGTGACGTTACTGGAGGGCGCCAGTGTTACAGCTCACTAGACATTCTAAAGAGCTTTTTCTAGGTAATCTTTCCTAATGGATAATTAGGGGGGGGGGGTGACATCACTGTTGGGCTCCAGATATTAGAGGGCGCCAGTGTTTTGGCTCACTAGACACTCTAAAGAGCTATTTCAAGGTAATATTTCCCTAGTGGTTAATAGGGGAGAAAAGTGTGTCGTTACTGGTGGACTCCAGTGTTACAGCTCACTAGACATTCTAAAGAGCTATCTCAAGGTAATATTTCCCTAGTGGTTAATAGGGGAGAAAAGTGTGTCGTTACTGGTGGACTCCAGTGTTACAGCTCACTAGACATTCTAAAGAGCAATCTCAAGGTAATCTTTCCTAGCGGTTAATAGGGGGAAAGTGTGACGTTACTGGAGGGCGCCAGTGTTTTGGCTCACTAGACATTCTAAAGTGCTATCTCAAGGTAATCTTTCCTAGTGGTTAATAGGGGGAAAGTGTGTCGTTACTGGTGGACTCCAGTGTTACAGCTCACTAGACATTCTAAAGAGCTATGTCAAGGTAATCTTTCCTAGCGGTTAATAGGGGGAAAGTGTGTCGTTACTGGTGGACTCCAGTGTTACAGCTCACTAGACATTCTAAAGAGCTATCTCAAGGTAATCTTTCCTAGTGGTTAATAGGGGGAAAGTGTGTCGTTACTGGTGGACTCTAGTATTACAGCTCACTAGACATTCTAAAGAGCTATGTCAAGGTAATATTTCCTAGCGGTTAATAGGGGGAAAGTGTGTCGTTACTGGTGGACTCTAGTATTACAGCTCACTAGACATTCTAAAGAGCTATGTCAAGGTAATATATATATATATTAACATTCGATTCATTGACCAAAATGTTGTTAGGGAAAGCGATGGTATGAAGTTTAGCCCTTATTAATGATCATTGCTGCTTTAGTTGTTGTTGCTGTCGTCATCGTTCCTATAGTTGATGTTGACGTTGCTGTTGTTGATATCTTCGTTGCTCTCGTCGCCGTTGTTGCTGTTGTTGGTGTTGTTCTTGTTGCCGTTGTCGTTGCCGTTGTTGCTGTTGTCTTTTTTTGATGTTGTTCTGGATGATGATGTTTAATTAGTGAAATTCCACTACGCTATATTTTTTTTCTTTAATAGCACAGCCAATAACGTTTTATTTTATTTATTTTTTTTTTTTGTATATATATTTTCCACAAGGCTGGCAAGAAGGTTGCCGTGTTGCTCTCTAGCCCTGACGCGTCTGGCTCTAGTCCCGCAGGAACTTTAGGTGTTGGCCAAGAGCTGGAGATCACGGCACAGGGCGACGTATGTGTCTATCTACCATTCTCGATTGTAGCCAAGTCCTGGGCGGCGGTGGAAGCTTCGGATTACTGGGTGTTCAGGTAACAACAGCAGAGCAAGTCTGCCGGGCTTGGTCGATGCTTTCTGATGCTTTGGTGCGCTTAATTTTTTTCTTTTTGTCTGGATTTGTAAAGTTAGGTATATAGGGTTGGGGCGGGGGATATATATATATATATATATATATATATATATATATATATATATATATATATATATATAGGGGGTTTATAATGGATGAAAATGCTGGATATATAGGGAATAAAATACAGTGAAATCCGGGCAGTTAGGCATGTTCTGGAACATGAGAGAGGGACTATTGACGTATCTAACTGATACTCTGTTATCCGAAAAGTGTTTGTAGAAGATAAACGCAAGCGTAAAATTAATTAAACTGGTCGGAATTTTAAATGTGAAAATCTTTGGTAAAGCAAGTTTCTTTTGGCCTTCGCTTGATAAGATTCAATTTTGAGAAGAATCTTCGCGTGAGGAAAGAAATAGTACTGAAAAAATCAACCACAAACCAAGATCTAGTTAGAGACCGACAAATAAGATGAAAGACATGAAAACATAAGAACAGGCTTTTATGGAAAATATAAACCTAAAGCTGAAACACATACTTTTACTCTACTTA